>OZ038390.1:10463889-10619750 GCA_964036045.1 Eutreptiella sp. 'Long Island Sound 2002'
ATCTGCGCAGTTTTGGGCCAAAAACAGCCATTTTTCGCCCAAAACAGCCCAAAACCCGGGCAAAACGCCCAAACGAAGGGATACGGTGAGTACACTGCACGTGCGGCTTCACTTCACCGTGTCAAAGAGCTCTCTAGTGCCCTTCAAATCCACGATATGTCCGAGAAACAGCCCAAAAAGGCGCCAAAAAGCCCCAAAAACCTGCGCAATGCGCACCACCACCCCGAAACCAAGCACAAAGTGTATCTTGGGTTAGGTTGCTCAAATCCAAATTCCGAGGGCGCCTAGTCCACCCGCAAGCCCCCACTTTTTGTGGTTTCCAAGCCTCAGAATCGCCCAACGAGCCACTCAGACCCCCGTACCACTGGTCACTTGGTGGAGCCGGAGGGCAGCCCGCCCCGCGCACGGTGGGGGCCAACGGTGGGTCCACCAGGGTCCCCGGGCCGAAAAAATCATTTTTTCCAAAGTTGTTCCTAGACCACTTGTGATGTTCAGAGAAGTGTTTTTAGGCCGTTTGAGCCCGTGGTGGTGCGTTATGGGCCACGGAAAATCCCAAAATGCCTTGAAAATGGGCCGTTTTGGGACCAAAAATGGGTCAAAAATGGGTGAAGAACGCGTTTTCCCAAAAATGATCCCCGACCATCTATGATGCTCAAACAAGTGGTTTGGACCCATTTTGAGCCCTTGGTGCCGCGTTTTGGCCCACGGAAAATCCCAAAATGCCTTGAAAAGAGGCTGGTTCAACACCAAAAATGGGTCAAAAATTGGTCAAAAACGCGTTTTTCCAAAAGTGATCCCAGACCATTTGGGATGCTCAAACAAGTGTTTTTAGCCCGTTTTGAGCCCGTTTTGACCGAGTTTAGCCCCTTCCACCACATGTATGCACCACTTTGTGCCCTTCGCACGTACCTTAGAGCCGTGTGGTGGAGCCACCTAGAGTTGGGAGAGGGGTGTAGATTAGAGGATATATATATATATATATATATATATATATATATATATATATAACATATGTATATATATATATATATATATATATATATAACATATATATATATATATATATATATATATGTATATGTATATACATTATATATATATAGTAATATATATATATATATATATATATATATATATATATTATATATATATATATATATATATATATATATATATATATATATATATATATATATATATATATATATATATATATATATATATATATATATATATATATATATATATATATATATATATATATATATATATATATATATATATATATATTACTACACCCCTCTCCCCTTAAATCTAGCTAACAAGCAACAACAAGCAAGCAACAACAAGCACTTCTCCTCACCGTTTTGGCCATTGCTCCGCCTCATCGCTCCGGGCTCTACTCTACTCTAGCCATCCTAGAGCCTAGGTGGTGGCCTTGCCAAATCCAAGTTTTGGGCCAGAAACTCACCGGTGGCGGCCCAGGGCGGGAGCGCCAAGTCGGGAGGTGCCCTCCCAAATCTGCGCAGTTTTGGGCCAAAAACAGCCATTTTTTCGCCCAAAACAGCCCCAAACCCGGGAGAAACGCCCAAACGAAGGGATACGGTGAGTACATTGCACGTGCGGCTTCACTTAACCGTGTCAAAGAGCTCTCTAGTGCCCTTCAATTCCACGATATGTCCGAGAAACAGCCCAAAAAGGCGCCAAAAAGCCCCAAAAACCTGCGCAATGCGCACCACCACCCCGAAACCAAGCACAGGGCGTATCTTG
The DNA here is from genome assembly GCA_964036045.1 of Eutreptiella sp. 'Long Island Sound 2002'. Classification (NCBI taxonomy): domain Eukaryota; phylum Euglenozoa; class Euglenophyceae; order Eutreptiales; family Eutreptiaceae; genus Eutreptiella; species Eutreptiella sp. 'Long Island Sound 2002'. The sequence continues at coordinate 10,465,660 of OZ038390.1, forward strand.
GGTTAGGTGGCTCAAATCCGAATTCGGAGGGCACCTAGTCCACCCGCAAGCCCCCATTTTTTGTGGTTTCCAAGCCTCAGAATCGCCCAACGAGCCACTCAGACCCCCGTACCAGTGGTCACTTGGTGCAGCCGGAGGGCAGCCCGGCCCGCGCACGGTGGGGGCCAACGGTGGGTCCACCAGGGTCCCCGGGGCGAAAAAAATCATTTTTTCCAAAGCTGTTCCTAGACCACTTGTGATGTTCAGAGAAGTGTTTTTAGGCCGTTTTGAGCCCGTGGTGGCGCGTTATGGGCCACGGAAAATCCCAAAATGCCTTGAAAATGGGCCGTTTTGGGACCAAAAATGGGTCAAAAATGGGTGAAAAACGCGTTTTCCCAAAAGTGATCCTGGACCATTCGGGATGCTCAAACAAGTCGTTTGGACCCATTTTGAGCCCGTGGTGCCGCGTTTTGGCCCACGGAAAATCCCAAAATGCCCTGAAAAGAGGCTGGTTCAACACCAAAATGGGTCAAAACTGGGTGAAAAACGCAATTTTCTGAAAGTGATCATGGGCCATTTGGGAGGCTTAGAAAAGTGTTTTTAGCCTGTTTTGAGCCCAAGATCCGGCGTTGTGGCCCATGGAGAATCCCAAAATGCCTTGAAAATGGGCCACTATGGGACAAAAGCAAGTGAAATTTTGTGTCCCTTTTGGTACCGAGGGATGAGTCTCCCTTGCCGTTCTTGTGCTTCGTTCATTGTGCCCTTTGCTCTTAGTGCTTGGACTTGGAGTACAGGTGTACTCTTAGCGGAGTTACCTTCACATTCACGCCATGTCTAATCATGGGAGCAGGACTTGCAAAAATAGTGTGGAGTGTTTGGTACAAGAGGGACGAGTAGTTCCTTGTCTTTTTTTTGCCGTTTGTGTGGTTATTCTTCCGTGCCCTTTGCTCGCAGTGAGTGGACTTGGAGTACAGGTGTACTCTTAACGGAGTTACCTTCACATTCACGCCAAGTATAAGAGGGACGAGTAGTTCCTTGTCGTGTTTTGCCGTTTGTGTGCTTTGTTCCTCTGTGCCTTTTGCTCTTAGTGATTGGACTTGGAGTACAGGTGTACTCTTAACGGAGTTACCTTCACATTCACGCCATGTCTAATCATGGGAGCAAGAGTTGGTACAAGAGGGACGAGTAGTCCTTTGCCGTGTTTTGCCGTGTTGTGTGGTTTGTTCTTCTCTGCCCCTTTTACATCCGAGAACTTGCAACCACTTTGTGTTCCATTCAACTGGATTTCCAAGACATTGGTCTTGTCGACCATAGTGCGATTGACCTCGTCAACACCTTGGTTAACAAATGGAATCCGCAAGTGTTGCAACAAAGCAACACATCCGCACTGCTTTCGCTAAATCTTCTCTACAATTATAATATTGATATGGCGGGGGTTTGTGCATTGCAAGTGCTAGTAGACCACTTTGCCGTTGACGTGCATACAACAATTTCATGTGATGCATTCGATTCACCCCATTTGTACAGCGACGACGACTAGGTCCTTCGTCGGCAATTTTATGCAATTTAAAGCCAGTTCCCTTCAATTCCAAACTTTTCTAGTAGCCAAGAGTTCCAACCAGTTCAGGTTGCCATCTGTGGGAGTTCCCAACGTACTGGTGTACTGCTAACGGAACCATGACCTTCATGCCATGTCTAAACCTTGGGAGCAAGGGTTACAACTGTTTCTTGCAATGATTACCACGAGACTCGCAAGTAATTCCTTCACGTGTTTTGCCAACTGTGCTTCGTTCCTTCAACACTGCCACGCGGTTACGATAGATTGCGGTTTGATGAACATACGTACGGACGGGCTCTTTCTGAGCGTGTCTTTTAGGAGAGGGGTGTAGATTAGAGGATAGATATATATATACATATATATATATATATATATATACATATATATATATAGCGGGGTGCGGTGAGCTCAGCCGCAGAGCTATATATATATATGTATATATATATATATATATATATATATATATATATATATATATATATATATATATATATATATATATATATATATATGTATATTATATATATATATATATATATATATATCTATATGTATATATATATATATATATATATATATATATATATATATATACATATACATATACATATACATATACATCTACATATATGTATATATATATATATATATACATATACATATACATATATATGTATATACATATATATATATATATACATATATATATATATATATATATATATATATGTGTATATATATATATATATATATATGTATATGTAGCGGGGTGCGGTGAGCTCAGCCGCAGAGCTATATATATATATATATATATATGTATATATATATATATATATATATATATATATATATATATATATATATATATATATATATATATATTACTACACCCCTCTCCCTTAAATCTAGCTAACAAGCAACAACAAGCAAGCAACAACAAGCAACAAGCACTTCTCCTCACCGTTTTGGCCATTCCTCCGCCTCATCGCTCCGGGCTCTACTCTACTCTAGCCATCTTGGAGCCCAGGTGGTGGCCTTGACAATCCAAGTTTTGAGCCACAAAGTCACCGGTGGCGGCCCGGGGCGGTGGCGCCAAGTTAGGAGGTGCCCTCCCCAATCTGCGCACTTTAGGGCCAAAAACAGCCATTTTTCGCCCAAAACAGCCCCAAAACCCGGGCGAAACGCCCACACGAATGGAAACGGTGACTACACTCCACGTGCGGCTTCACTTCACCGTGTCAAAGAGCCCTCTAGTGCCCTTCAACTCCACGATATGTCCGAGAAACGGCCCAAAAAGGCGCCAAAAAGCCCCAAAACCTGCGCAATGCGCACCAACACCCCGAAACCAAGCACGGGGCGTATCTTGGGCTACGTGGCTCAAATCCGAATTCCGAAGGCACCTAGTCCACCCGCAACCCCCCACTTTTTGTGGTTTCCAAGCCTCAGAATATATATATATATACATATTCTGTATATATATATATATATATATATATATATATATATATATATATATATATATATATATATATATATATATATACATATTCTGTATATATATATATATATAATATATATATATATATATATATATATATATATATATATATGTATATATATATATATATATATATATATATATATATATATATATATATATATATATATATATATATATATATATATGTATGTATATCTGTATATATATATATATATATATATATATATATATATATATATCGTCGTCGGCACACGCCCGGCCAGCGTGACGCCGGCCGACTGCTCCCTTGCGCCCTGCCCAGGGAGAGCGTGTCTGGCAATTTCTCCCGCCGGCACGTGCTGGGTGCCCTCAACAACAACAACAACAACAATATATATATATATATATATATATATATATATATATATATATATATATATATATATATATATATATATATATATATATATATATATATATATATATATATATATATATATATATATATATATATATATATATATATATATATATATGGCATAACTACTGCAGTGTACCTACCAGGGTATAGGGCAAGAGGTGGGCTTGGGATGGGGAGTAGGGGACCCCCCCCCCCTATTTTGAGGGCCGGGAATCCGTTTTTGAGGGTTAGCGAGGGTTTTGGGACATGCCTCTTCTGTTTGTGCAGTGCATGGATACTCTTTCCACACAATATCCCGATCCTTTTATTCGTGCTGCTGTCATTGAGTCTGCGCGCACCAGCTGGCATTGTCACGACGCGGAACCTGTGCTGAGCACCGGCCACCGCGTGGTTTCTCCTTGCCTGCAGTGCGATTTGGGGGTGCCCTTCTCTTGTGGCCACGCTTACTGCATCCCTCGGCAGCTGGAATTTGCCAATTGGGACCGCCGCTCTTGGACGGGTCCTAGGTTGGTGCCACTCTTTGATGGTTACGCTGTTTCAGCTCCAGGAACTGACTGCAGATGCGACGAAACTGCGGCAGTTCCTCACGGAATATGGTTTTCTGGCTCGCAACCCCCCGCTTCATGTCCGAAGTGTGGGGGACCGCTTTCTGGCGCAATCATCATGCATCGGAATAAAGAACATTGGAGGTGCATGCGGAAAGGGTGCCAAAAATGGGTCCCGGTTGGGACCAACAGCCTGCTCGAAGGATCCAAACTATCGCCACAGCAGGTGTTGTTCTTTTTCTACTTCTGGGCTCATGATTGTGGGTCCAACCGCATTTCTGCAATGTTGGGCATCGCACCATCAAATGTGGCACTTTGGACCGCCAGATTGCAAACATGCGTTGCCAATGCAGAGGAGGCGCGGGGGATTGTGCTTGGGGGTAAGGGGAAAGAGGTGGAGTGCGATGAGACTGAAATTGGCCGCCGACAAAAGGGCACGGGAGGACACAAGAAGGTGGTCAAGGGCGATGTTTGGGGGGCGGTGGAGAGGGGTGGCCTTTTGGTTTTGGAGGACTATGACAAGATCAAAAAGGGCCCTGATTGGGAGCGGCGCTTTGGGCCTCCGGGTGGGGATGATGGTCTTGATGTTCTTTGCTCCCAATACATCAAAAGGGGCTCCATTCTCTATACTGATGGCGCCCGTGTGTATGAGCAAATTTTAAAAAAACTGGGGTTCAGTCATGACTACGTGGACCACCAAGAGAACGAGTTTGCCAAGGATGCCAATATCCAAGGCAAAAAGCGACGGGTCCACACCAACTCCATTGATGGGAGGTGGGGAATACTCAAAAATTGGATCCGGAATCGTGGTGGTGTCAATTCTGAGCACCTCTTCCAAAACCTCAAGGAGTTCCAGTGGCGCCAAAATCTGCAGCAGCGTGACCCGTTCATCACCCTGTGCGAGCATGTTCGAGACGGATATTTTCCGTTTTGACAAGGTACACTCCTCCCATTTCTCTCCCTAACCCTCAAAAACGGATTCCCCACCCTCAAAATAGGGGGGGGGGTCCCCTACTCCCCATCCCAAGCCCACCTCTTGCCCCTATACCCTGGTAGGTACACTGCAGTAGTTATGCCATATATATATATATTAGCAAGATTTAAGGGGAGAGGGGTGTAGTAATATATATATATATATATATATATATAGATATACATATATATATATATATACATATATATATATATATATATATATATACAGAATATGTATATATATATATATTCTGAGGCTTGGAAATCACAAAAAGTGGGGGGTTGCGGGTGGACTAGGTGCCTATATATAAAAATATATATATATATATATATATATATATATATATATATATATATATATATGTATATATATATATATATATATATATATATATATATATGTATATATATATATATATATATATATATATATACATATATATATATATATTTTTTTTTATATATAGGCACCTAGTCCACCCGCAACCCCCCACTTTTTGTGGTTTCCAAGCCTCAGAATATATATATATATACATATTCTGTATATATATATATATATATATATATATATATATGTATATATATATATATATGTATATCTATATATATATATATATATATATATATATATATATATATATATATATATTACTACACCCCTCTCCCCTTAAATCTTGCTAATATATATATATATATATATATATATATATATATATATATATATTGTTGTTGTTGTTGTTGTTGAGGGCACCCAGCACGTGCCGGCGGGAGAAATTGCCAGACACGCTCTCCCTGGGCAGGGCGCAAGGGAGCAGTCGGCCGGCGTCACGCTGGCCGGGCGTGTGCCGACGACGACCGAGGGGGGGGGGGGGGGGGGGCGCCCGTGGAGTGGAGGGGGGGGGTGTGTGTGTGCGTGGAGGAGGGTGTGGCTACCTGGGGGCGCGCGTCGCTGTGAGAGGGACCACCTGCCCATGCGACCCTGGTTCCCTCCCCCGCCGTGGGGGGAGGGCGTGCGCACCTGTGCGAAACGGAGGCGGGATGGGGGGCGGGGTGGAGGGACCACCTGTCCGGGGACCTGCGGGGCCCCGGTTCCCCTCGCTTCCAGCCGCCACTCCCCCGCTACAGGGGAGGGGGCTACGTCCTGTGCGGAGGTGGAGTAAGGGGGGTGGAGGGGGCGGGGACTATGTATGGTCTATCCCCTGGTGCCCGTCCCTGTGTCCCGTGTGCGGCAGGCCGCGCGGCACGGCCGGCGGGGGGGCTCAGGCCTGGGCCGGGCGCGTGGGTAGCGGCGGGCGGCCGAGGCGGAGGCGGCGCCATGCGGGTGCGGGGCCCGTGGCGGTCGCGGGGCGGTGTGGGCGGACCGGCCGGCGGCCGGCGGTGGCCCTGAGAGCCCCACTGCATGGGGTGGGCGGGCGCACCGGGGGCACGCGCGCCGCGCAGGCCTGGCCGTGGGGGGCGCGTGTGCAAGGGCGTCGGCGCGCCCGTTGCGGGCCCCACTGCGGGCCGCGGGGCCAGCGGCTAGCTGGAAGCGTGGCCTGGGGGCCCAGGCCTGGGTCGGGCGCGTGGGTAGCGGCGGGCGGCCGAGGCGGTGGCGGCGCCATGCGGGTGCGGGGCCCGCGGCGGCCGCGGGGCGGCGCCGGCGGACCGGCCGGTGGTCGGCGGCGGCCCTGAGAGCCCCACTCCACGGGGTTGGCGTACAGCGTGGGGCTGCGCAGGGGTGCAGCAGCGTGGGGCTGCGCAGGGGCGCAGCAGCGTGCAGCTGCGCTGGAGGGCAGCGTGGGGCTGCGCAGGGGTGCAGCAGCGTGGGGCTGTGCAGGGGCGCGGCAGCCAGGGCTGTGCAGGGGCGCAGCAGCGTGGGGCTGTGCAGGGGCGTAGCAGCGTGGGCGCAGCAACCTGGGGCTGCGCAGGGGCGCAGCAGCGAGGGGCTGCGCTGGAGTGCAGCATGGGGCCGCGCAGGGGTGCAGCAGCGGGGGGCTGCGCTGGAGTGCAGCGTGGGGCTGCGTAGTGGCGCAGCAGCGTGGGGCTGCGCTGGAGTGCAGCGTGGGGCTGCGTAGGGGCGCAGCAGCGTGGGACTGCGCCGGAGTGCAGCGTGGGGCTGCGTAGGGGCGCAGCAGCGTGGGGCTGCGCTGGAGTGCAGCGTGGGGCTGCGCAGGGGCTCAGCAGCGTGGGGCTGCGCTGGAGTGCAGCGTGGGGCTGCGTAGGGGCGCAGCAGCGTGGGGCTGCGCTAGAGTGCAGCGTGGGGTTGCGTAGGGGCGCAGCAGCGTGGGGCTGCGCTGGAGTGCAGCGTGGGGCTGCGCAGGGGCGCAGCAGCGTGGGGCTGCGCTGGGGTGCAGCGTGGGGCTGCGTAGGGGCGCAGCAGCGTGGGGCTGCGCTGGAGTGCAGCGTGGGGCTGCGTAGGGGCGCAGCAGCGTGGAGCTGCGCCGGAGTGCAGCGTGGGGCTGCGTAGGGGCGCAGCAGCGTGGGGCTGCGCTGGAGTGCAGCGTGGGGCTGCGTAGGGGCGCAGCAGCGTGGGGCTGCGCTGGAGTGCAGCGTGGGGCTGCGCAGGGGTGCAGCAGCGTGGGGCTGCGCAGGGGCGCAGCAGCGTGCAGCTGCGCTGGAGGGCAGCGTGGGGCTGCGCAGGGGTGCAGCAGCGTGGGGCTGCGCAGGGGTGCAGCAGTGTGGGGCTGTGCAGGGGTGCAGCAGCGTGGGGCTTCGCAGGGGTGCAGCAGCGTGGGGCTGCGCAGGGGCGCAGCAGCGTGGGGCTGCGCAGGGGTGCAGCAGCGTGGGGCTGCGCAGGGGCGCAGCAGCGTGGGGCTGCGCAGAGCAGCTGTGTGGGGCGGCGCAGTGGTGGGGGGGCTGTGTAGGGGCGTAGCGGCATGGGGGTGCGCTGGGGCGCAGCTGGTGGGCGGCCGGGGGCGGCGTGGGGGGCGTGCCGTGGGGTGGTGTGGGGGTGTGGCCTGCTACCTAGCCTTTCACTACGAGGATGTGGCGAGGAAGACGCAGGGGAATTGAGGCCGGAGAGCCTGGGGATGGGGGCTGGGGCGCTGGCGGCGGGTTATCCCTGGCTGGGATGGCCGGGGTGCCGTGGGGTCCCGTGGGGGCGGAGGCTCCCCACGTCGGCCGGGTGCGAAACCACGACCTGTGTTTCCGTCACCGAAGTTCTTAGGGTTCTACCCCAGGAACTTACCCGCCGCGGGGACTGTGGGCCGGGACGGCCAAGGGGGATGACAATGAAGAGGAAATGGGGGGCCAGGATGAGCCTGGCGGTCGGCACCTTCCCTCGGCCTGGGGGAGGCCGTTGCCCGGGGCTATTCCCTTCCTCCCGTGGCCGTGGTGCTGTGGTGGGTGGTGGTGTGGCTACCTCCCAACGGGTGTCTGTGCCCGGTGCCGTGGGTACAGACCCCCGTTGGGGGCGGGTACGAAGCGCCCGGTCGCCTCGCCCCCCCTGCACAACAGCCCGCCAGGCGCCGGTTGGCCTTTAGCGCCAGCTGTCGTGGGGGGGGGCGCTCGGGGCAGTGCGGGGCCCCTCCGCTCTCCTGGCGGCCCGCACTGCCCGTATAATGCATCAAGGGGCGGCGCGGGCTCGTACCGCACGCGCGGGCCGCGCCGCCCCAGCCGGGGTGGGGGTCAGGGGGGGGGGGTCAGGGGGTCGCGGCAGGCGGACGGAGGGTGGCGGGGGCTCGTACCGCGCACCGGCGGGCCCCACCACCCTCCAGTCGGGAGGCGCAGCTGCTGGGGTTCTGGGGGCCCCACCCAAGGGGCCTTCGGCCCCCCCCGTGCAGTTTCGGTGTGGGGGAGGCAAAGGCCACTCGCGGCCATGACACATGGTGCATAGGGAGGGAGGTATGACACATGCAACGCCATGATGCGTGTGGTAGGGGGAAGGGGTGCAAGGCCTGGACCCCCACCGCGTGCGGGGGGTCCTCTTGTACGTAAGGCGGCCGCCCGTCGGCGGCTGCGGCAGCCCACCTCGGGGGCTTCGCTACCTGAGGGAGGAGGGGCGGGAGAGTGGGGGGGCGGTGGGGGCACAGCGTGCACGCTGGGGGGGGGGGGGGGGCTGTGGGCTGGTGGGTGGGTGCGCGCGCGAGGGGGACGGGGGTGCGGTGAGCTCAGCCGCAGAGCGTCACCGTGCGGCCGCCCGGGCGGAGGAGCGGCCGGGGCTGGCCAAAGTCGGCCGGGGAGCCCGGGGCGCTCGAGGTGTCGGCGGGGCCGCGGTCGGCGGTGGGGCCCGCACCCCGCTCGGCGGGGACGAATCCCGCCGAGCATCATCCACGGGGGCGAATCCTGGTGGAGGCGGGGGGGAGCGCCACGCCGTCCCCTCGCGGCCGAACCGGACCGGGACGGGCCCCGCCGGAGGGATACCGGGGGGGCGGGCGGGGCTGGGCACCGGGGCTCCGGGGCCCGGGTCCCTGGTGGTTGTGGGCCGGCGCGGGGGAGACCGGGCGGGCCTCTGGGCTGCGGCTGGTGAGGGGGGGCGTGGAAGGGCCGGGCGGGCTCGGGGGCGAACCCCGAGAGGCCCCCGGGGGCTGGGCGAGGGCTCCCGAGGGCGGCCGTTCCTTGAGGGGGGGGGGGGGGGTTGCTCCCTGCCCGGGGGACGACGGGGGCCCCTCTTGAGCGAGGGGGGGGGTAGGGCGTGTATCGCCCGGTGTAGGGCCATGTCTATTCATGGCCGCGCGGCATGGGACTATATCCCCAACCCTCCGCGCCGGAGTCCCTTTTTTGGGGGGGCTGAGGGGGGGGGGGGGGCTGGCGGTTGTTGTGCGCTCCCTCCCTCGTGGGGGGGGGGGTCGCCGGTGGGAGCTCCGTCCGGCTTGGCCGTTAAAACCCGGTGGCGTCCCCTGGGCTCGTGGGCCCCTTGGAGGAAGAACCTCGGATTGGCCGGGGGGGACTCCGCTATATATATATATATATATATATATATATATATATATATATATATATATATATATATATATATATATATATATATATATATATATATATATATATATATATATATATATATATATATATATATATATATATATATATATGTATACATATGTATATATATGTATATATGTATATATATATATATATATATATATATATGTATACATATATATATATATATATATACATACATATATATATATATATATGTATATATATGTATAGCGGGGTGCGGTGAGCTCAGCCGCAAAGCTATATATATATTACTACACCCCTCTCCCCTTAAATCTAGCTAACAAGCAACAACAAGCAAGCAACAAGCAAGCAACAACAAGCAACAAGCACTTCTCCTCACCGTTTTGGCCATTGCTCCGCCTCATCGCTCCGGGCTCTACTCTACTCTAGCCATCCTAGAGCCTAGGTGGTGCCCTTGCCAAATCCAAGTTTTGAGCCAAAAACTCACCGGTGGCGGCCCGGGCGGTGGCGCCAAGTCGGGAGGTGCCCTCCCAAATCTGCGCAGTTTTGGGCCAAAAACAGCCATTTTTCGCCCAAAACAGCCCCAAAACCCGGGCAAAACGCCCAAACGAAGGGATACGGTGAGTACAATGCACGTGCGGCTTGACTTCATCGTGTCAAAGAGCTCTCTAGTGCCCTTCAACTTCACGATACGTCCGAGAAACGGCCCAAAAAGGCGCCAAAAAGCCCCAAAAACCTGCGCAATGCGCACCAACACCCCGAAACCAAGCACAGGGCGTATCTTGGGTTAGGTGGCTCAAATCCGAATTCGCAGGGCGCCTAGTCCACCCGCAAGCCCCCACTTTTTGTGGTTTCCAAGCCTCAGAATCGCCCAACGAGCCACTCAGACCCCCCTACCTGTGGTCACTTGGTGGAGCCGGAGGGCAGCCCGGCCCGCGCACGGTGGGGGCCAACGGTGGGTCCACCAGGGTCCCCGGGGCGAAAAAAATCACTTTTTCCAAAGTTGTTCCTAGACCACTTGGGATGTTCAGAGAAGTGTTTTTAGGCCGTTTTGAGCCCGTGGTGGTGCGTTATGGGCCACGGAAAATCCCAAAATGCCTTGAAAATGGGCCGTTTTGGGTCCAAAAATGGGTCAAAAATGGGTGAAAAACGCGTTTTCCCAAAAGTGATCCTGGACCATTCGGGATGCTCAAACAAGTGGTTTGGACCCATTTTGAGCCCGTGGTGCCGCGTTTTGGCCCACGGAAAATCCCAAAATGCCCTGAAAAGAGGCTGGTTCAACACCAAAAATGGGTCAAAACTGGGTGAAAAACGCAATTTTCTGAAAGTGATCATGGGCCATTTGGGAGGCTCAGAAAAGTGTTTTTAGCATGTTTTGAGCGCAAGATCCGGCGTTGTGGCCCATGGAGAATCCCAAAATGCCTTGAACTGCCACGCGGTTACGGTAGATTGCGGTTTGATGGACATACGTACGGACCGGCTCTTTCTGAGCGGATATAAATTCCCATTAGCCTTCCCCTCCACCTTGTGCACAACTCCCACATAAAGAACTCGCGTGTCTTTTAGGAGAGGGGTGTAGATTAGAGGATATGTATATATATATATATATATATATATATATATATATATATATATATATATATATATATATATATATATATATATATATATATATATATATATATCCTCTAATCTACACCCCTCTCCCAACTCTAGGTGGCTCCACCACACGACCTTTGTCGGGCACCTCCGAACGGTTGGCTATGCGGCCCAGGTGTGATCCGACGGTTCGCACCGCCCCTCACCCCAATGCGGGGGAGGGTTGCATCGGCTTGGGTATTCGCAGCCGCATTGCAAACCTTAGGGGGGTGGGCTCCTGAGGCGGGCAAGGGGTTAGATTTACAACAGACACACATATATAGGGGGGGGGGTTGAAAGGTTAGTGCGGACGTGTGGCCATTGAAACTTGGGTTCGTGGCTTTGGACCCCACCGCCATCAAGGTACATCACACCTCCCCGCTTACACCCCATTTGCACAACCCTTCTTCCCCCTCAAACAGAAGATGATTTGGTCCCTTGGGACACTTTCTAAGCAATTGCCAATAAAAATGGTTGCAGGCAAATGGGCCACTGCGGACGTGTGGCCATAGCAACTCGGGGCGGTGGCTTCGGACCACACCGCCATAAAGGTAGATCACCCCTCCCTGCTTACAGAGCATTTGCACAACCCTTCTTCTCCCTCAAACAAAAGATGATTTGGTTCCTTGGGACACTTTGTAAGCAGTTGCCAATAAAAATGGTTGTAGGCAAATGGGCTAGTGCGGACGTGTGGCCATAGCGACTCGGGGCGGTGGCTTTGGACCACACCGCCATGAAGGTACATCTCCCCTCCCTGCTCACACCCCATTTGCACAACCCTTCCTCCCCCCCAAACAAAAGATGACTTGGTTCCTTGGGACACTACCTAAGCAGTTGCCAAAAAAATGGGTGCAGGCACATGGGGGGGCTCAGCATGGTACTCTTAGGAAACAAAAGTAGTGTATGGCACGTGGTTTTAGAGGGTGGGCGGAGCCTTAGAGGGGTAAGCTGATGAGTCGGGCAAGGGGTTAGTATAGACACACATAACGAGGTGGGGCGTTTCAAGGCAAGTGCGGATGTATGGTGGCTTTGGACCACACGGACACGAAGGTAGATCACTATCCCCCCTCCCTCCATGCTTTCACAGCCCTTCTCCCCTTGCAAAGAAACGAGCTACCATCGGAGCGGAAGAGACGGGATGGGCTGAGGTAGGGGGGGTTAGCACGTTACTCTTAGACAACGCAAGTAGTGTGTGGTTCGAGGATGAGGGTTTTTTTGCTTGGTGGTGTTATGGGGTCGGGAACGATTTGGAAATAGAATGTATTCGCCATTGGGGAAATTTGTGGGTCTCAGCCCCTACAAGTTCAGCACGCAACAAACGACTTTTGTATAGCGCCTTGTCTTGCGGAATTTGGCGCTCATAGCATGGAGGATTTGATCACCCTGAACTTTTCGATGAAAGAACCTAGTGCACAAGTTCAGCACGCAACAAACGACTTTTGTATAGCGCCTCGTCTTGCGGAATCTGGCGCTCATAGCATGGAGGATTTGATCACCCTGAACTTTTCGATGAACGAACCTAGTGCACAAATTCAGCACGCAACAAACGACTTTTGTATAGCGCCCCGTCTTGCGGAATCTGGCGCTCATAGCATCGAGGATTTGATCACCCTCAACTTTTCGATGAAAGAACCTAGTGCACAAATTCAGCACGCAAGAAACGACTTTTGTATAGCGCTTCGTCTTGCGGAATCTGGCGCTCATAGCTTGGAGGATTTGATCACCCTGGAATTTTCGATGAAAGAACCTAGTGCAAAAGTGGCCCATTTTCAAGGCATTTTGGGATTTTCCATGAGCCAAATCCCGTCGCCACGGGCTCAAAATGGGCTAAAACCGCTTGTTTGAGCATCACAAATGGTCCGGTATCATTTTTGGAAAAACGCGTTTTTGACCCATTTTTGACGCATTGTTGGTCCCAAAATGGCCCATTTTCAAGGCATGTTGGGATTTTCCATGGCCCAAAACGCATTGCGTAGATTTTGGGGCTTTTTGGCGCCTTTTTGGGCCGTTTCTCGGACATATCGTGGAGTTAGAGGGCACCAAAGGTCCCTTGGTTGCGAGAAAGTCAAGCCGCACGTGGAGTGTAGCAGCCGTTTGCCTTCGTTTGGCTGTTTTGAACCCTTACTAGGGCTGTTTTGGGCGAAAAATGGCTGTTTTTGGCCCAAAACTGCGCAGATATTTTGGAGGGAACCTCCGGACTTGGCGACACCGCCCCGGGCCGCCACCGGTGAGTTTTTGGCTCAAAACTTGGATTTGGCAAGGCCACCACCTAGGCTCCAAGATGGGGAAAAGATGGGGAAAAGATCCGAAGCGTTGGGACGGAGCAATGGCCAAAACGGCACGGAGACGTGTTGTTGTTGCTTGTTGTTGTTGCTTGTTGTTAGCTAAATTTAAGGGGAGAGGGGTGTAGTAATATATATATATATATATATATATATATATATATATATATATATATATATATATATATATATATATATATATATATATATATATATATATATAGTCATAGTCATAGTCATAACCACTTATCATGCCGTCTACTGGAGTTACCGGGCATCTCGCGCCGACAGGTGGTTCCCGCCTCGCTCGATCCCGTGGGTCCCAGGGCTGCCTGAGGTGGCCCACAGCATGACGGAGGACCCAGAGGACCGGGGATACCGGTCAACCAGGCTTTGGGGGCAGTGGCAACTGCAAAGCGTCAGCATTAGCAACGGCGACGGACGCTGGCCCGTTTGTTCGCCGGGGGTAAGGGGGCAAGGCAAAGCAGCGCAGCAGCATCGCAACAAGCAGAAGGCAAGGGCATCTCTGTCCGTCGCAAAGCGGCAACCAAGGAACAAAGCAGCACGCATGCGGCGAAGCGAGAGCTGACCCTCCGTCGTTCGCGTACCCCCGCCACCGTGGAGACATCCATCACTCATGACCCCATGGAATCCATTGCCGTCTGCGTCCTCGAAACTGCCCACCACCCCTGACTCCACGTATCCCTCTGCCAGCACGCAATAGCCCGTGTGTGCATAGCCAGGATTTCTGGGAGGCTCAAGCCTAGCCTGGCCCTCAGCTTTCATCGCCCCCATGTCTCCACAATGTACGCCACTGTCCCACCGCACCAGTCCCCTAGTATGGTCAGAAACACGGTATCAATTCCACGTCCCCGTGGCCCTGAGCTGCCCCCACACCCCAGATATATACCATGCTGGCACCCCATGTCAGGGGCCAGCGCCCAATCTGCATCGAGGTATCCACTTGCCCACATATAATATATCTTGAGGGTCTACAGGGGGGGACGCCGGCCGCTACGCGACGGGAGTGGCGCAACCCGTGAATATCGCTGGCTGGGATTCGGGCTGGTGGGTGCCGTAGCTTGGTTATCGACCCCCTGTAGGGGTACCCACCAGAGGCTCGCCCCGGGCCGTGGTAACCAGGTGCACCTCATCTGGCCCACATACATTGCCCTGGCGCCTACCCTTGACCCTTACCTGCACTGATTGGCCAGCTTCCGTGGTTGCGCCTCTTCCGCCACAGCAGCGGCCAGGCCGCAGGTTCGGCCCCCACCGACGACGTGGCGAGCCTACTTATAGCATTGGCCCGCGCGTCACCCCCCGGACCACTCAGCATGCCGCTCCTCTGCCCTCCTCGCCTCTAGCCGACCGGACTGGCGCCCCCCAGGGGTAAGCCGTTACAGTGGTGAGGCGACTGCATAGTCTTCGCTACGACGCCGCGCAGTACCGCCGTTGCCACGCCGACGCCACCTGCGAGCCGCCACGACACGCACCACCGCAACCACAAAGCCATGGTCAGAGGTTAGACTATGTACATGCCCGCAGGCACGGTCCCTCTAGTTTGTTAACGGGGCCAGGGGATGCCCCCGCGCTCCCCCTGAGTTGTTAGAGGGGTCAGGGGGACACCCCAGTACCGCCATGCATCCCCGTGCTCCCCCACTGTACGGTTCCCCAGTACCGCCGCGTTCCCCCACCGTACGGACCCCATTACCGCCGCGTACCCCCACCATACGGTCCCCAGTACCGCCGCGTACACCCCCACGATGCCAGTACACCGTCATCTGGAACTTCCCCGCTGCTCCCCCACTGTACGGTTCCCCAGTACCGCCGCGTACCCCCACCGTACGGATCCCAGTACCGCCGCGTTTACCCCCAAGACTCCAGTACGCCGCCACCTGCAACTGCACGTGCCCCCCTTGAGTGCTCCTCCCAGGCTGCCACGCCGTCTCCACGACGCCCGCCATACTGTCCCCCTGACGACCCCACTGTCATATCCTTCCACGCACACATCTTCGCCTCGTCGCCGCTCCCGGGGCCTGCAGGCTGGCCCCGTGTAACACTCCCAGGGGGCGCCGCAACGCTGTAACCCCCAGACAACTCCGTGCACCCCCGGTGTATCCCGAGCAACCACTCCCAATACTGCCGTAGCCGGGCCGCCAGTAGAGACCCCGGTGCCATGGGAATACCCTATAGGGGTTTGGGCCTTATTACCCTGGTCGGGACGACCCATGACACCTCACTGTTGTATGCGGCGACCCGGGGCAGGCGGGTGAAGCATCCCTGTCCGACCCTCATGCACGGGGGCAGTACGGCTCACCATCAGGCCGGCACGACCTGTCACATCGCGTTGGCCGTCATACGCCGCCTGCCAGTACCGCACAATCAGGCCGCGAAGGCACTGCTTCTCAGGCGCTACCCCCTCCGCTGCGTCCAGCGTAGGGACGGTAGCTGGTGCACCCACAATTCCCAACCCCATCAACCTGCACCCCCGGCCCCCACCACGCCGTCACCATTTCCTCCGCGATGCCACAACCAGAGTATCCGTGAGTCGCCCTCCAGAGCCGCCCACCACAGCATCAGGGGCAGGGCCGCAGACGGCGCTCCAGGGCACCGTACCCCTTCCACCCGGACGCTCTTCAGGCCATCCTGGATAGTCTTCCAGGCACTTGAGGACATCTGTCCAGAGTGCCGCAGTGCCCACCTCGCCTTAGGCCACCCCCTATCGGCACGCTCCTTACATGTCCCGCACAGCGGGGCGGAGGCACACTGATGAACCCAAACTGACACCGTTTCCCCGCACCCGTGGCATCGCTGCGAAAGCACAGACCGCGATGGAACGCAGCTACCATCACAACACTGCGACCACAGGTCCTGCCATACATCGCAGCACGCGTCCTGGAGCCCGAGCAAAGCCCTCGCCAGCGTGCGTGCTGTGGCACAACTGAGGAGGCTGCGCCTCGCTTCCTCCCACGTGGACACCGGGCGGAGTATCGATCGCCCGTCGGGCATCACCGGCAGGCTCTCAAGCAGCCGGGGCCACCGCGCCACTTTGGGGCTGCGCGTGCCATGCGCCAGGAGCTCCCAACCGTAGTCACGTAAGACCTCCCCGATGACATCAATCCCGTCCTGCTCCGGGTCCCTGGCGGAAGCCAGAACCAAGCGTTGTCCTCCCGCCCGAGCCTCAATGACCGCCTCAGGGCCTAGGGTGTCAAGGGTGTGACGGGCATCGGCAGCCACGTGGTCGTCCCCTTCTGTCAGGGAGAACATGGCCTCCGTGACGTGGCCCTGCGTGTCGTTGCCCTGTACCCGTGCCAGCTGCTTGGAGCCCACTAACACTGCCATGGACCGCTGCTCCGTGACCGCTGGTACGGCTCGTCGCAGCTGCCGGTCATACAGCCACAACGTACCCACGTCAAGTACGACAGCCACCGCCGGATTGGGAGACTGCACAGAGGTTGCTGAAGGACCGGCAGCACCTCGCGAGGCCAGCCCATGACGTTCCCCACAGCTGGATGGTTGGCGTACACCTGAAGCCAGGGATCACTCTGGCCGTCAGGGCTTCTCACCTGGGTACCACGCACCTGGGCCCACGACTGCGCCGACACCACGCGGGACCACTCCCTGAATGTCGTGATGTCCCGCGCCACCCAGGAACCGATCCACTGGTCGAAGGCCTGCGCCACCGCCGCCATCCAGTGAGGGAACAAGGACAGGGCCTCGCCATGCTCGATGCACGACCGCGACACCAGCAGTGCGTGCAGCGGTGCCCTCTGAAAGGTTGCCCGCAGGTCGCCGGGGAGGCCGGCAAACGGGTTCCACGGCGGACGCTGCAGGATCCTCCCTGCCGGCAGGCAGAAGGGTGTGTCACCGCGCAGGAACGCGTATACCGCTCTCCTTCGATCTTGCATTGGCAGCTGCATGATCTGGGTGAGCCGATGGTTCCTGCGGGCATACACATCTTCCCCAATCTGGACCATGTCCTCCACAAAGAGCCTGGCCTTGGCAGGGCCCCGGGACGACGCCGCTCGCACCGCAGCGAACAGCCGCTTCAGGTCCCCGGGGACGACACCCGCCATCAGGGATTCCGTCCACCTGCAGCCGTGCTCCCTCCACGCCACGAACTCCACCGCCCTGTCCATCAGGGGTAGCTCCGCCGTGAACTCCTCCACACGCCTGCACATGAGCCCAGCCACCTCTTCGTCCCGCGCACACAGTAGGCGCATGTGGCCAATGTCCTCCTCCGGCCCCCCACAGAAGATACAGGGGTGGGCTGGTATTGCCATACGCGTGAGCTTCTGTCTCCACCGTCACATGACCCGCATGGTGGACAAGCGACCGTCACGTGCCCGCAGCATATTCCTGTGCGTTGGGCCGTGGTGTACAGCTCCCAGGGGCATCGCCTCGCAGGCGCCAGCCAGTGGCGTGTGCGCCCTGGTGCGAGCCGCTAGCGAACGCCACTCCATCTCCCGGACTTGCTGAAGGGCCTGCATGGATTGCACACGCGGCTCGAGCTCACCATTATCCCCCGGCACGAAGAGGATGGCGTGCTCCTTTGGCAGGACAAGATGGACAGGCGGGGCCATTGCACGGGCCGCGGCAGAGTCCGGTGCCTCGCGCGGGACCGCCGCTAAGTGCGAGCTCTGCCTCACCACCCAGTGGTGCGGCCCCCCAACTCGGCGCGGCAGCCGCCGCAGCCCCTCCACTATCCAGCTCAGTGCGTGCTGATTGACCAGATGTGATGTCGGCCCCTTGATGCCACGGTACAGGGCCTCCTGTGCCCTGCGGAGATGCGCTCCTATGACGGACGCATCCACCACGTGTACCGTGCACGCTGACGGGGGCGTGTGCAACAAGTACGCCGCCGCGCCAATGATCTCTGCCTCCGGGACCGTGCCGTAGATGGCACCCGTCCACGTGGGGATTCCGTGGCTGGCCACCGCCACGTTTGTGGCGTCGTCTCCCTGGGGCGACGCGTCAGACGATGTGACTTTAGTCGCCACCGGCACCCAGCAGTACCGGTGGGGCTCCAGCCATGCCACGTCGGAGTGGGGGCTCTGCACCACCTTTCCCAGGGACGCCGCACTGGAGGCCGTGAGCTCCGGGGACAGGACCACCCTCGGTCGATACACCGCATGCGGTCTCCAGGCCAGGTCACATCCGCAGACTGACTTGATGGCGTCCAGGGCGGTGGTATACTCCGCTCCCCAAACTGTTGCGGAGCAGGAAGGCTGGTATACCACCACAGACCCCTGCTCCACTGCGCCGCCATCACGCAACGACGTGACGGCGACGTGCGGATCGTGTGGCACGTTGGACATCCGGACCACTTCCGGGACCGAGTACTCATCCGGATCCGGGATTGGGCGCGCCGGCAGCAGAAGAACAATTGCCCACTCGCTGCACTTGTGCACCGCCGCGCACGCCCTGGAAAACGCTGGCTGCCCGTGCACAACCCACAGTGGTGGCGGGCTTATGCCACCCCCGGCGTGAGGAGTGAGCAGGGGGACGGACGCCGGATCGTCTTGCTGTTGGTAGCCCTCAAAGACGTCCCCCAACAGAAACAGGAGGGCGGCTAGCGGGACGAACGGCATGGACAGCCCCGGGTTGGCCGGGTCCCATCCTTCCTCCCTGTATCCGCCCACCACATACACGTCCCCCGCAGCGGACTGCCTATTGCGTTTGCTGGCCTATATATATATATATATATATATATATATATATATATATATATATATATATATATATATATATATATATATATATATATATATATATAATTATATATATATATATATATATATATATATATATATATATATATATATATCCTCTAATCTACACCCCTCTCCCATGCGGACGTTGCTATTCGTCGCAGATGCCTCACAAGGAAAGTAGGGGTGTTGCTCATGTGTGGGTTGTGGATAAGTGGAGAGGTTGACCCAAATCTTCCACCTTTGTCGGGCACCTCCGAACGGTTGGCTATGCGGCCCAGGTGCGATCCGACGGTTCGCACCGCCCCTCACCCCAATGTGTGGGAGGGTAGCATCGGCTTGGGTATTCGCAGCCCTACTGCGAACCTCAGGGGGGTGGGCTCCTGAGGCGGGCAAGGGGTTAGATTCACAACACACACACATATAAAGGGGGGGGTTGAAAGGCTAGTGCGGATGTGTGGCCATAGCAACTCGGGTCGGTGGCTTTGGACCACATCGCCATGAAGGTACATCACACCTGCCCGCTTACACCCCATTTGTGTTGGCAAAAATCCTTACACGGACAAATACCTCGCCAACCAGGAATGCGTGGGCTGGCCGGCCCTCCGGCAGCACCAAGTGACCACTGGTACGGGGGTCTACGTGTCTCGTTGGGCGAGTCTGAGGCTTGGAAACCATAAAAAGTGGGGGGTTGCGGGTGGACTAGGTGCCCTCGGAATTCGTTTTTGAGCCACGTAGCCCAAGATACGGCCCGTTCTTGGTTTCGGGGTGCTGGTGCACATTGCGCAGTTTTTGGGGCTTTTTGGCGACTTTTTGGGCCGTTTCTCGGACATATCGTGGAGGTGGAGGGCACCAAAGGTCCCTTGGTCGCGAGAAAGTCAAGCCGCACCAAGTGACCACTTGTACGGGGGTCTACGTGTCTCGTTGGGCGATTCTGAGGCTTGGAAACCATAAAAAGTGGGGGGTTGCGGGTGGACTAGGTGCCCTCCGAATTCGGATTTGAGCCACGTAGCCCAAGATACGGCCCGTTCTTGGTTTTGTGGTGCTGGTGCACATTGCGCAGTTTCTAGGGCTTTTTGGCGCCTTTTTGGGCCG
Organism: Eutreptiella sp. 'Long Island Sound 2002'; assembly: GCA_964036045.1. NCBI lineage: Eukaryota > Euglenozoa > Euglenophyceae > Eutreptiales > Eutreptiaceae > Eutreptiella > Eutreptiella sp. 'Long Island Sound 2002'. The sequence goes on from OZ038390.1 coordinate 10,486,231, forward strand.
TTTCTCGGACATATCGTGGAGTTAGAGGGCACCAAAGGTCCCTTGGTCGCGAGAAAGTCAAGCCGCACGTGCAGTGTAGCAGCCGTTTCCCTTCGTTTGGCTGTTTTGAACCCTTACTAGGGCTGTTTTGGGCGAAAAATGGCTGTTTTTGGCCCAAAACTGCGCAGGTTTGGGAGGGCACCTCTCGACTTGGCGCCACCGCCCCGGGCCGCCACCGGTGAGTTTTTGGCTCAAAACTTGGATTTGGCACGGGCACCACCTAGGCTCCAGGATGGCTAAAGTAGAGTCAAGCTCGAGGCGATGGGAAGGTGCAGTGGCCAAAACGAAATGGTGACGTGTTGTTGTTGTTGTTGTTGTTGCTTATTGCTTGTTAGCTAAATTTAAGGGGAGAGGGGTGTAGTAATATATGTACGTAGCCCAAGATACGGCCCGTGCTTGGTTTCGGGGTGTTGGTGCACATTGCGCAAGTTTTGGGGCTTTTTGGCGCCTTTTTGGGCCGTTTCTCGGACATATCGTCGACTTGAAGGGCACTAGAGGGCTCTTTGACACGGTGAAGTCAAGCCGCACGTGGAATGTAACCACCGTTTCCCTTTGTCTGGGCGTTTTGCCCGGGTTTGGGGGCTATTTTGGGCCAAAACTACGCAGATTTGGGAGGGCACCTCCCGACTTGGCGCCACTGCCCCGGGCCGCCACCGGTGAGTTTTTGGCTCAAAACTTGGATTTGGCAAGGGCACCACCTAGGCTCTAGGATGGCTAGAGTAGAGTAGAGCCCGGAGCGATGCGGCCGAGCAATGGCCAAACGGAAAGGAGAAGTGCTTGCTTGCTTGCTTGCTGCGGTGGCTGGCCCTCGCGTCGAGCGCAGCGAGCCGAATGCATAGTAGGACCGGCGGTGCACACACAAGGCGGTGCACACAAAAGGCGGTTTGTAGCAGTGCAGGAGTCTTGTTATTTAAGGGGGGTGCGGGGGCTGGCCCCCGTGTCGAGCGCAGCGAGCCGTATGCATAGTAGGACCGGCGGTGCACACACAAGGCGGTGCACACACAAGGCGGTGCACACAAAAGGCGGTCTGTAGCAGTGCAGGAGTCTTGTTATTTAAGCTGGGTGCGGGGGCTGGCCCCCGCGTCGAGCGTAGCGAGCCGTCTGTCGAGCGAAGCGAGCCGTAGCGAGCTTCGCTCACTTGCGTTTCATATGTGGCTTCAAACACTTCCATTTCGCGTCTTCTTCGTGTCTCGAGGGCCAGAGGAGGTAAGTCGAGGCATCCCCTATACCCTTTGGGGGGGGGGGGGGGGGGGGCAGACAGCGGGGGGGGGGGGGGCAGAGCTCTCATAAGCCATATATATATATATATATATATATATCTCCGAAAACCTGGCGGGGGGGGGGTCCATGGCCCTTTTCGGTGGTTTTGATGGTTTCGGGTCCGCGGCGGTTGGATTTTTCTTTTCAGCTCATGGTTTGACGACATGTTTGAGAAAATCTGGATTTTGTTGAAATTTTGGCCATTTTCGGCTGCTAGTGCCACGCTGGTGACAGGGGCCAAAATTGCAATATCCACGTCACCGGCACCGCTTTTTGTAGGTTTTTGGTGGGTTAGGCACCCCCCCCCCCCTATTTTGGGGGTGGGGAATCCATTTTTGAAGGTGTTCGGGTGTGGTCTAATGGTATGATGCGGCTATTCCCGCATTTTTTCTCTTTGTTGCATGTTCTTGATGCATAGAGATTGACAAATCCAAACGCGACACAACCCGTGACCACCCCGGCCCAATTTCTGAAATATATCGTCTCCTACCCCACCCCAACCCATACATCTCTGAAAAGCCCTTTCCAACATTGTTCCGAAAAGGTACAATACACCCCCCTTCCGGAACACCATGCTCCGTAAAATCAACCGACACTGTACGGCACGCCAAAACAGGGCAGCAGAACCCTGCGTAGACCTGCTGTAAACCCCCGAACCTGGGACAGTCCCGGCCGAATTTCTCAAAAATATGGTCACCTACCCCCCCCCCAACCCATACATCTCCGAAAAGCCCTCTTGAAGACCATTTCAAAAAGGTACAATATACCCCCCCCTACTAGACACGTAGCAACGGGAAAAAGGCCAACACTGGCAAAAATCCATCGATATATATATATATATATATATATATATATATATATATATATATATATATATATATATATATGTGTATATATATATATATATATATATATATATATATATATATATATATATATATATATATATATATATATATATATATATATATATATATATATATATATATATATGTATATATATATATATATATATATATATATATATATATATATATATATATATCCTGGAAACAAGCAACAACAAGCAAGCAACAAGCAAGCAACAAGCAAGCAACAACAAGCAACAAGCACTTCTCCTCACCGTTTTGGCCATTGCTCCGCCTCATCGCTCCGGGCTCTACTCTACTCTAGCCATCCTAGAGCCTAGGTGGTGGCCTTGCCAAATCCAAGTTTTGGGCCAGAAACTCACCGGTGGCGGCCCGGGGCGGGGGCGCCAACTCGGGAGGTGCCCTCCCAAATCTGCGCAGTTTTGGGCCAAAAACAGCCATTTTTCGCCCAAAACAGCCCCAAAACCCGGGCGAAACGCCCAAACGAAGGGATACGGTGAGTACACTGCACGTGCGGCTTCACTTAACCGTGTCAAAGAGCTCTCTAGTGCCCTTCAATTCCACGATATGTCCGAGAAACAGCCCAAAAAGGCGCCAAAAAGCCCCAAAAACCTGCGCAATGCGCACCACCACCCCGAAACCAAGCACAGGGCGTATCTTGGGTTAGGTGGCTCAAATCCGAACTCGGAGGGCACCTAGTCCACCCGCAAGCCCCCACTTTTTGTGGTTTCCAAGCCTCAGAATCGCCCAACGAGCCACTCAGACCCCCGTACCAGTGGTCACTTGGTGCAGCCGGAGGGCAGCCCGGCCCGCGCACGGTGGGGGCCAACGGTGGGTCCACCGGGGTCCCCGGGGCGAAAAATATCATTTTTTCCAAAGTTGTTCCTAGACCACTTGTGATGTTCAAAGAAGTGTTTTTAGGCCGTTTTGAGCCCGTGGTGGTGCATTATGGGCCACAGAAAATCCCAAAATGCCTTGAAAATGGGCCGTTTTGGGACCAAAAATGGGTCAAAAATGGGTGAAAAACGCGTTTTCCCAAAAGTGATCCTGGACCATTCGGGATGCTCAAACAAGTCGTTTGGATCTATTTTGAACCCGTGGTGCCGCGTTTTGGCCCACGGAAAATCCCAAAATGCCCTGGAAAGAGGCTGGTTCAACACCAAAAATGGGTCAAAACTGGGTGAAAAACGCAATTTTCGGAAAGTGATCATGGGCCATTTGGAAGGCTCAGAAAAGTGTTTTTAGCCTGTTTTGAGCCCAAGATCCGACGTTGTGGCCCATGGAGAATCCCAAAATGCCTTGAAAATGGGCCACTATGGGACAAAAGCAAGTGAAATTTTGTGTCCCTTTTGGTACCGAGGGATGAGTCATCCTTGCTATGTTTTGCCGTTCTTGTGCTTCGTTCATTGTGCCCTTTGCTCTTAGTGCTTGGACTTGGAGTACAGGTGTACTCTTAACGGAGTTACCTTCACATTCACGCCATGTCTAATCATGGGAGCAGGACTTGCAAAAATAGTGTGGAGTGTTTGGTACAAGAGGGACGAGTAGTTCCTTGTCTTTTTTTGCCGTTTGTGTGGTTATTCTTCCGTGCCCTTTGCTCGCAGTGAGTGGACTTGGAGTACAGGTGTACTCTTAACGGAGTTACCTTCACATTCACGCCAAGTATAAGAGGGACGAGTAGTTCCTTGTCGTGTTTTGCCGTTTGTGTGCTTTGTTCTTTCGTGCCTTTTGCTCTTAGTGATTGGACTTGGAGTACAGGTGTACTCTTAACGGAGTTACCTTCACATTCACGCCATGTCTAATCATGGGAGCAAGAGTTGGTACAAGAGGGACGAGTAGTTCTTTGCCGTGTTTTGCCGTTTGTGTGCTTTGTTCTTCTCTGCCCGTTGCTCTTAGTGTTTGGACTTGGAGTACAGGTGTACTCTTAACGGGGTTACCTTCACATTCACGCCATGTCTAATCAAAAGGCAAGAGTTGTAACAATAGGCTGGAGTTTTTGGTACAAGAGGGACGAGTAGTTCCCTGCTGTGTTTTGCCGTTTGTGTGCTTTGTTGTTCCACGGGTACCAAAAGGTGAGGTTCCGTTTGGGCTGGAGTACTAGTGGGTAGGAATGGGGCTCATTCTTTGGGAGGATAGGTAAGGCCCACCAACGCAAAACAAGATACTGCCATCCGGTTGGGTTTGAGGCTGTACAAGTATAGGCGCCACCAACATTATCAATGATGCTTCTACCCCCAAAGTAGTCACTTTGTTTTTTCCCAACTAATGTCCGAGAAACGACCCAAAAAAGGCGCCAAAAAGCCCCAAAATCTGCGCAATGTGCACCAACACCCCGAAACCAAGAACGGGCCGTATCTTGGGCTACGTGGCTCAGAATCCGATTCCGAGGGCACCTAGTCCACCCGCAACCCCCCACTTTTTGTGGTTTCCAAGCCGCAAAATCGCGCAACGAGACGCCTAGACCCCCGAACCAGTGGTCACTTGGTGGAGCCGGAGGGCAGCCCGGCCCGCGCACGGCGGGGGCCAACGGTGGGTCCACCAGGGTCCCGTGGGCGAAAAAAATCATTTTTTCCAAAGTTGTTCCCAGACCACTTGGGATGCTCAAACAAGTCTTTTTAGCCCATTTGGAGCCCGTGGTGGCGCGTTTTGGGCCATGGAAAATCCCAAAATGCCTTGAAAATGGGCCGTTTTGGGACCAAAAATGGGTCCAAAATGGGTCAAAACGCGTTTTTGCAAAAGTGATCCTGGACCATTTGGGATGCTCGGACAAGTGTTTTTAGCCCATTTTGAGCCCATGGTGACGTGTTTTGGCCCTTGGAAAATCCCAAAATGCCTTGAAAATGGGCCATTTTGGGACCAAAAGTGGGGCAAAAATGGGTCAAAAACGTGTTTTTGCAAAAGTGATCCTGGCCCATTTGTTGGGATGCTCAAACAAGTGTTTTTAGCCCATTTTGAGCCCGTGGTGACGTGTTTTGGCCCATGGAAAATCCCAAAATGCCCTGAAAATGGGTCGTTTTAGGACCAAAAGTGGGTCAAAAATGGGTCAAAAACGCATTTTTCCAAAAGTGATCGTGGACCATTTGGGATGCTCAAACAAGTGTTTTTAGCCCATTTTGAGCCCATTTGGACGGGTTTTGGCCCATGGAAGTCCCAAAATTCCTTCAAAAGGGGCCTTTTTGGGAGCAAAAATGGGTGAACCAAGGGTCAAAAATGCATTTTTTCAAAAGTGATCTTGGACCATTGGGGGTCCACAAAGAAATGTTTTGAGCCCATTTTGGGCCTGTTTTGATCGAGTCTAGTCCCTTCCGCTACGTATATGCACCAAGTTGTACCCTTGGCACGTACCTTAGAGTGGAGCCACGTAGAGTATGGGAGAGTGGTGTAGATTAGAGGATATATATATATATATATATATATATATATATATATATATATTACTACAAGCAAGCAACAAGCAAGCACTTCACCTTTCCGTTTTGGCCATTGCTCCGCCTCTTCGCTCCGGGCTCTACTCTACTCTAGCCATCTTGGAGCCCAGGTGGTGGCCTTGCCAAATCCAAGTTTTGAGCCAAAAACTCGCCGGTGGCGCCCCGGGGCGGGGGTGCCAAATCGGGAGGTGCCCTCCCAAAAATGCGCATTTTGTGCCCCAAAACAGCCTTTTTTGGCCCAAAACCGCCCCGAATTCCCGTCGAAACGGCCAAACGAAGGGACACGGGCGCTACACTGCACGTGCGGCTTGACTTCACTGCGCCCAAGAGCTCTCTGTTGCCCCCTAACTCCACGATATGTCCGAGAAACGGCCCAAAAAGGCGCCAAAAAGCCCCAAAATCTGCGCAATGTGCACCAACACCCCGAAACCAAGAACAGGCCGCATTGTTGGTCCCCAAACGGCCCATTTTCAAGGCATTTTGGGATTTTCCATGGCCCAAAACGCGTCACCACGGGCTCAAAACGGCCTAAAAACATTTGTTTGAGCATCCCAAGTGGTCTAGGAACAACTTTGGAAAAAATCGCCCCGGGGACCCTGGTGGACCCACCGTTGGCCCCCACTGTGTGTGGGCTGGCCGGCCCTCCGGCTGCACCAAGTGACCGCTGGTACGGGGGTCCAGGTGTCTCGTTGGGCGATTCTGAGGCTTGGAAACCATAATAGTGGGGGGCTGCGGGTGGACTAGGTGCCCTCGGAATTCCCACGTAGCCCAAGGTACGGCCCGTTCTTGGTTTCGGGGTGCTGGTGCACATTGCGCAGTTTTTGGGGCTTTTTGGCGCCTTTTTGGGCCATTTCTCGGACATATCGTGGAGTTGAAGGCACTAGAGGGCTCTTTGACACGGTGAAGTCAAGCCTGACATGTAGTGTAGCCATCGTTTCCCTTCGTTTGCGCGTTTCGCCCAGGTTTGGGGGCTATTTTGGGCGAAAAATGGCTGTTTTTGGCCCAAAACTGCCCAGATTTGGGAGGGCACCTACCGACTTGGCGCCCCCGCCCCGGGCCGCCACCGGTGAGTTTTTGGCTCAAAACTTGGGATTTGGCAAGGCCACCACCTAGGCTCTGGGATGGCTAAAGTAGAGTCCAAGCCCGAGGCGATGGGAAGGTGCAGTGGCCAAAACGGAATGGTGACGTGTTGTTGTTGTTGTTGTTGTTGCTTGCTTGTTAGCTAGATTTAAGGGGTGAGGGGTGTAGTAATATATATATATATATATTACTACACCCTCTCGCCTTAAATCTAGCTAACAAGCAACAAGCAAGCAAGCAACAAGCAAGCAAGCACTTCCCCTTTCTGTTTTGGCCATTGCTCCGCCGCATCGCTCCGGCTCTACTCTAATCTAGCTATCCTAGAGCCTAGGTGGTGCCCTTGCCAAATCCAAGTTTTGAGCCAAAAACTCACCGGTGGCGCCCCGGGGCGGGGGCGCCAAGTCGGGAGGTGCCCTCCCAAATCTGCGCAGTTTTGGGCCAAAAAAAGCCCTTTTTCGCACCAAATAGCCTGAAAACCCTGGCAAAACGCCCAAATGAAGGGAAACGGTGGGTACACTTCCACGTGCGGCTTGACTTCACCGTGTCAAAGAGCCTTCAAGCGCCCTTCAACTCCACGATATGTCCGAGAAACGGCCCAAAAAGGCGCCAAAAGCCCCAAAATCTGCGCAATGTGCACCAACCCCCCGAAACCATGAACGGGCCGTATCTTGGGCTACGTGGCTCAAAAACGAATTCCGAGGGCACCTAGTCCACCCGCGACCCCCCACTTTTTGTGGTTTCCAAGCTGCAGAATCGCCCAACGAGACGCCTAGACCCCCGTACCAGTGGTCACTTGGTGCAGCCGGAGGGCAGCGGCCCGCGCACGGCGAGGCCAACGGTGGGTCCACAGGGTCCCCGGGGTGCAAAAAATCATTTTTTCCAAAGTTGTTCCTCGACCACTTGGGATGCTCAAACAAGTGTTTTTAGGCCGTGCTGAGCCCATGGTGACGGGTTTTGGGCAATGGAAAATTCCCAAAATGCCTTGAAAATGGGTCGTTTTGGGACCAAAAGTGGGTCAAAAATGGGTCAAAAACGCATTTTTCCGAAAGTGATTCTGGACCATATGGGATGCTCGGACAAGTGCCCATTTTGAGCCCGTTTTGATCGAGTTTAGTCCCTTCCGCTACGTGTATGCACCAAGGTATACCCTTGGCACGTACCTTGCAGTGGAGCCACGTAGAGTATGGGAGAGGGGTGTAGATTAGAGGATATATATATATATATATATATATAGTCATAGTCATAGTCATAACCACTTATCATGCCGTCTACTGGAGTTACCGGGCATCTCGCACCGACAGGTGGTTCCTGCCTCGCTTGATCCCGTGGGTCCCAGGGCTGCCTGAGGTGGCCCACAGCATGACGGAGGACCTAGAGGACCGGGGATACCGGCCTACCAGGCTTTGGGGGCAGTGGCAACTGCAGAGCATTAGCATTAGCAACGGTGACAGACGCTGGTCCGTTTGTTCGCCGGGGGTAAGGGGCAAGGCATGGCAGAGCGGCAGTACTGCAACAAGCAAGCACAATGCCTAGGGGGGCAGCACTGCAGCAACCAAGAAACAAAGCAGCAAGCATGAGCACAAGACGAGATTGAAGATGGTGATGCAACCCACGTGCTGACCCGTATGCCTTGGGGCCTGCTGCATGCCCAGCACTGTCTCAACCGTAGTCACCAGGGTACTCACCGGTCAAGTAATCAAAAACATAGCTGTCCGCAGTGTTGGGGCCCAACCACTTCTTGCAGTCAGGGCCATACCAGCCAGACAAATCCACCTTGGGGGTGGCCTCCTGCTTCTTCCCAGCAGCTGCGAACATGGCAACTGATGGCGTGGACTGCATGGTAATGTCAAGGATCAACCTGTTCACCGCAAATGAATCAGCAATGTGGGAGGCCCAGTTCTCAACAGGGACCCTGGCCGGTGACGGCAGCCTGCACATGGTAGCCGAACTTGGAGAGCATCGCCAAACGGCCGCTCCTGATCTTCCTTCACCTTCAGCTCGGCCGCCCCAACAGGGTCGTCGGCCAAACCCAGAGGCTTAAATCACTTGCCACTAGGGTACACCAGATCAAGGTCACGTCCACCGAATGGACCACCGATCACACGGTAAGCCTCGATGGCACCCATCAGACAAGCTGGCAGGCCGAACAAGGCAAGGATGGACTGGGCGCGCACCAACGCGGGGGCACCCATGTAGTTCAAGCCATAAGACTGGAAGATCACGGCAGCAGTCTTGAACCACACACCTTTGCTGGCACCATTGTCGATAGAGGTGTACTTCTGCAGCAGCTCGCAGGTCAGGCACCAGAGAGTACCCAACATAGCCCAGCGATCGTGCAGCACCTCAGCCTTGCGGAGGCGCTCGATGGCATTGGGGTCTGCTGCAGGCCCAGCACTGTCCCAACCGTAGTCACTAGGGTACTCACCGGTCAAGTAGTCTGGGACGCCGCTGCCTGCAATGTTAGGGCCCTACCACTTCTTGCAGTCAGGGCCATACCAGCCAGACAAATCCACCTTGGGGCGGCGGCCGTCTACTTCCCAGCAGCTGCGAACATGGCAACAGATGGCGTGTACTGGGTGGCAATCTCAAGCATCAACCTGTTCACCACAAATGGATCAGCAATGTGGGACGCCCAGTTCTCAACAGGGCCCTGGCCGGTGACGGCAGCCTGCTCGTAGTAGCCGAGCTTGGAGAGCATCGCCAAACGGCCGCTCCTGATCTCCTTCACCTTCAGCTCGGCCGCCCCAACAGGGTCGTCGGCCAAACCTAGAGGCTTAAATCACTTGCCACTAGGGTACACCAGATCTAGGTCTCGTCCACCGATTGGACCACCGATCACACGGTAAGCCTCGATGGCACCCATCAGGACAAGCTGGCAGGCCAACAAGGCAAGGATTGCCTGGGCACGCACCAACGCGGGGCACCCATGTAGTTCAAGCCATTAAGACTCGAAGATCACGGCAGCAGCCTTGAAACACACACCTTTGCTGGCACCATTGTCTTGGCAGTGTACTTCTGTAGCAGCTCGCGGGTTAGGCACCACAGAGTACCCAACATAGCCCAGCGATCGTGCAGCACCTCGGCCTTGCGGAGGCGCTTGATGGCCTTAGGGTCTGCTGCAGGCCCAGCACTGTCCCAACCGTAGTCACCAGGGTACTCACCGGTCAAGTAGTCTGGGACGCCGCTGCCTGCAGTGTTAGGGCCCAACCACTTCTTGCAGTCAGGGCCATACCAGCCAGACAAATCCACCTTGGGGGTGGCCTCCTGCTTCTTCCCAGCAGCTGCGAACATGGCAACAAATGGCGTGTACTGGGTGGCAATCTCAAGGATCAACCTGTTCACCGCAAATGGATCAGCAATGTGGGAGGCCCAGTTCTCAACAGGGCGCTGGCCGGTGACGGCAGCCTGCACATAGTAGCCGAACTTGGAGAGCATCGCCAAACGGCCGCTCCTGATCTCCTTCACCTTCAGCTCGGCCGCCCCATCAGGGTCGTCGGCCAAACCCAGAGGCTTAAATCACTTGCCACTAGGGTACACCAGATCAAGGTCACGTCCACCGAATGGACCACCGTTCACACGTTAAGCCCTCGATGGCACCCATCAAGACAACTTGGCAGGCCAACACGGCAAGGATGGACTGGGCGCGCACCAACACGGGGGCACCCATGTAGTTCAAGCCATAAAACTCGAAGACCATGGCACCAGCCTTGAACCACACACCTTTACAGGCACCATTGTCGGTAGCAGTGTACTTCTGCAGCAGCTCAGGGCTCAGGCACCAGAGTATGCCCAGCGGCCGTGCAGCACCTCAAGCCAGTTTATTACTACAGGCACTACGCGTGACACTATACGAGGCACACCCTGCCCTGCCCCACTCGTCACCTCCTGGCACTCTGTCCCCGCCCCTCGGTCCTTCTCCTGCCCCCTCTGTCTGTGCACGCACTGTGTATATATATATATATATATATATATATATATATATATATATATATATATATATATATATATATATATATATATATATATTACTACACCCCTCTCCCCTTAAATCTAGCTAACAAGCAACAACAAGCAACAACAACAACAACAACACGTCTCCTTGCCGTTTTGGCCATTGCTCCGTCCCAACGCTTCGGATCATTTGCCCATGAAGCCATCTTGGAGCCTAGGTGGTGGCCTTGCCAAATCCAAGTTTTGAGCCAGAAACTCACCGGTGGCGTCCCGGGGCGTGGGCGCCAAGTTGGGAGGTGCCCTCCCAAATCTGCGCAGTTTTGGGCCAAAAACAGCCATTTTTCGCCCAAAACAGCCCTAGTAAGGGTTCAAAACAGCCCAAACGAAGGCAAACGGCTGCTACACTCCACGTGCGGCTTAACTTTCTCGTGACCAAGGGATCTTTGGTGCCCTCTAACTCCACGATATGTCCGAGAAACGGCCCAAAAAGGCGCCAAAAAGCCCCAAAAAGTGCGCCATGTGCACCAGCACCCCGAAACCAAGAACGGGCCGTATCTTGGGCTACGTGGCCCGAAATCCGATTCCGAGGGCACCTAGTCCACCCGCAACCCCCCACTTTTTGTGGTTTCCAAGCCTCAGAATTGCCCAATGAGACACGTAGACCCCCGTACCAGTGGTCACTTGGTGCAGCCGGAGGGCCGGCCAGCCCACGCACAGTGGGGGCCAACGGTGGGTCCACCAGGGTCCCCGGGGCGAAAAAAAATCATTCTTTCCAAAGTTGTTTCCAGACCACTTGGGATGCTCAGAGAAGTGTTTTTAGGCCGTTTTGAGCCCGTGGTGGCGCGTTTTGGGCCATGGAAAATCCCCAAATGCCTTGAAATGGGCCGTTTTGGGACCAACAATGGGTAAAAAATGGGTCAAAAACGCGTTTTCCAAAAATGATCCTGGACCATTTGGGATGCTCAAACAAATGTTTTTAGCCCGTTTTGAACCCGTGGCGACGGGTTTTGGCTCATGGAAAATCCCAAAATGCCTTGAAAATGTGCCATTTTGGGACCAAAAATGGGTCAAAAATGGGTCAAAAACGCATTTTTCCAAAAGTGATCCCGGACCATTTTGGGATACTCAAAGAAGTGTTTTTAGCCCGTTTTGAGCCCGTTTTGACCGAGTTTAGCCCCTTCCACCACATGTATGCACCACTTTGTGCCCTTCGCACGTACCTTAGAGCCGTGTGGTGGAGCCACCTAGAGTTGGGAGAGGGGTGTAGATTGGAGGATATATATATATATATATATATATATATATATATATATATATATATATATATATATATATATATATATATATATATATATATATATATATATATATATATATATATATATATATATATATATATATATATATATATATATATATATATATATATATATATATATATATATATATATATATATATATATATATATATATATATATATATATATATATATATATATATATATATATATATATATATATATATATATATATATATATATATATATATATATATACATATATATATATATATATATATATATATCCTCCAATCTACACCCCTCTCCCAACTCTAGGTGGCTCCACCACACGGCTCTAAGGTACGTGCGAAGGGCACAAATATATATATATATATATATATATATATATATATATATATATATATATATATATATATATATATACATATATATATATGTATATATATATATATATATATATATATATATATATATATATATATATATATATATATATATATATATATATATATATATATATATATATATATATATATATATATATATATATATATATATGGTCCATTAGAGCTTTACGCCCCCCCCCCTGTTTACGCCCCCCCCCCCTGGTGCCCCCCAAACTGCCCCAACTTTGCATTCTTTGTGTTTGTTCATGGTCTTTAGCCGTACTAATGCCTAACACCCCGCGTCGAGCGCAGCGAGCCGAATGCATAGTAGGACCGGTGGTGCACACACAAGGCGGTACATACACAAGGCGGTACATACACAAGGCGGTACACACAAAAGGCGGTCTGTAGCAGTGCACGAGTCGTGTTATTTAAAGGGGGGTGGGGGGGCTGGCCCCCGCGTCGAGCGCAGCGAGCCGAATGCATAGTAGGACCGGCGGTGCACACACAAGGCGGTACATACACAAGGAAGTACACACGAAAGGCGGTCTGTAGCAGTGCAGGAGTCTTGTTATTTAAGGGGGGTGCGGGGGCTGGCCCCCGCGTCGAGCGCAGCGAGCCGAATGCATAGTAGGACCGGCGGTACATACACAAGGCGGTACACACAAAAGGCGGTCTGTAGCAGTGCAGGAGTCTTGTTATTTAAGGGGGGTGCGGGGGCTGCCCCCTGCGTCGAGCGCAGCGAGCCGAATACATAGTAGGACCTGCGGTGCACACACAAGGCGGTACATACACAAGGCGGTACACACAAAAGGCGGTCTGTAGCAGTGCAGGAGTCTTGTCATTTTAGGGGGGGTGCGGGGGCTGGCCCCCGCGTCAAGCGCAGCGAGCCGTCTGTCGAGCGAAGCGAGCCGTAGCGAGCATTTCTACATAACTCATATGTGGCTCCAAACACTTCCATTTCGCGTCTCCTTCGTGTCTCGAGGGCCAGAGGAGGTAAGTCGAGGCACCCCACAACCCCCAGTGGGGGGGGGGCGTAAACAGGGGGGGGGGGGGCGTAAAGCACTCATGGGCCATATATATACATATATATACAGGGGTTGGAATGGGACGTATCCCCAAGTCAAATGGCCACACACAGAGGAGTGGATGTGGATTGTTGCTCGTTTTTGCAGTGCTAGCGAATACCAACAACGGCAACAACAATGTGTGTACCCCCCAGAGCAAAGAGCTTGCATACAACAACACAACAACACCATACAATACATACAGTACCGTTTTTGCTCCATAATTCGGTACAATTGCCGTGTTGCCCAAAGGATCTTCAAACCAAAGTACACGACTGAAACCCGCACCGGGTTAGACATTTCGGAGGGCCACTGGCTCATTTCGCCCCACACGGAACGCTACCTGTTGCCGGGGCTAAAATTCGAGGGCGGGATCTTCGACACGCAACCAGAGGCATTTGTATAGCGTGCCGTCTTGTGGAATCTGGCGCTCAAAGCATGGACGGTTTGATGAAACAACTTACTACAGTACTTTAAGTCAAGAGTATCACCGACGAGGCTGAGAACCCCTAGACAAGGGGGCCCCGGGGAACAAGCTCCTGCTGCTTGGTCAAGCCAGATCACTAATCCTCCGCGCCGCGCCACGTGCTCCCCCCATATATATAGGGGTTGGAATGCACCGGATCCCCAACTCAAGGGGCCGCACACCCTAGTCCATATCCTCAACTCGAGGGGCCGCACTCTAAGCATTACGTGTGGATTGTAGGTTGTTTTTGCAGCCCAAGCAAACAACAACAACAACAACAACAACATACTCACAATCCCCCATCGCAAAAGAATTGCATAGAACAAGGGAACAATGCCATAGAATATATACCGTACCTTCTAGGTTTGCTCCACAGCTCGGTACAATTGCCGTTGTACCCATGGGATCTTACAAACGTACAGCACCGAAATGAGAGCCGGCGGCGACATTTCCGTGGGCCACTGGCTCGTTTCGCCCCCTTGGGACCGCCACCTCATGCCGGGGCCTAGCTTCACGGGGGGGATTTTCAACACGCAACAAACAACATTTGTACAGTGCCTCGTCTTGCGGATTCCGGCCCTCAAAGCATGAACTATTTGATGAAAATAGCTAAATCTCTGCGGCACCTGGCCCCCGCACACGCTGTGGCTACGTCGGGTACTCCCCAAAAGTTACAAGTAACCACACCAAAATGCGGGACTCCATCACCACAACTCAAGCGGTGATGGTAATGCTTATGATGCATGTGTACAATTGGGGGCCTTCGGCGCCCATCGGCTCCTTGGGTTGGTGCCTTTAACAACTAATTGTTGCCCGCAAGCCCCTTGGGGGGGTAGCCGACCTCGTGGAACCCGCGGAGACCCCCCCCCCCCGCCCCCGGCGAAGAAGCCATTCTCGTCGGGGGAAGATTTCGGCAAATTATTTTTTGCAGCGTACTTCGGTGCTGGACCGGGCCCCATGACGTGCTATGAAGTGCAACCCATCTGCTACCTCTTTGACGTCCGTGAGAAGGAAATTATGGGGTATTTCGAGCATGTGAATGCCTGCGAGGCCAACCCCAAGACATGGTTTTTTCGAATGCAAGGCGGACGCCAACAAGGCGGGCGCCAAAATACCACGGAAAGTCAACTTGCCTTTTCTGAGTGACTTTGCCTGGGCGACGATGTAGAGGGGACCCTGTTGTGCCCAGGGCGGTCCTCAACGGGAAAACAAAACACAACTGTTCCAGGACATGGTTTTTTCAACAATAACTCCTTTTAGCTCATATTCCTTTGGCTATGGCTCTTGGGGCCGTCGCGCGTCCCCCGTGTCCCCCGTGGGGAAGTGTTGGCTATGGGGGTTTTTGGGGGTTGCCGAATCCATTGCCGGGGTTGTTTTTGTGCAGTTTTGGGGTTTTTAGGGTCACAGCCAATGTGGGAACATCGGCTCTCGCGTTCTGCGTGTCCCCGGTGTCCCCCTTTCCCCCCCATGGTGCCTTGCATGCGTCGCGCCCGTCGCGCGCGTCGCGCACGTCTTTGTTTTTTGGCTCTCGGGTTGTCCCTGGGGTTGTTCGTCGGGCGCGTTTTGCGTGTTTTGCAGGGTTTTCTTTTAGGGACAGGGTCCGGCAACACAGAGGGGGGTTGGCTCCCCCGAGACCTCAGGGCTATTGGTAAGCCCTGCAGGGACCGGTAGCCACCGGCAGGTCTGTTCCCTGTTTAAAAGCGACATCGAAGTGCCAGTGACGTTGAGTAGGCCGCGGCTCTGCAGCAAACGAGTAGTCCACAAGGCAATACCAGGGCCACCAAGGCCACATGTTCTCCCATAGGCCACAAGCTGCACCCACGGCCACGCAGGCCACACCACCAGGCGCCTAGACAGTGCATTGTTGTCATCGCCTTCCGTAGCCTTTTTTAGACACAAAAAGTGACTGGTGGTTGGATTTTGAAAAAGCAGAGAAATACGAGCATCGGTGTGTCCTGTGTGTCTCGTGTGTCCTGCGCGCTGCCTTTGCACGTGTCCCTGCAATCCGTTATTCGTCCCGCATGTCCTGCATGTTCTCCATTGCATTGGTGCTTGTGTGCAGGCATGGCGCTGCCGCTCTACCCGTTATCATACCAAGTTGCTGGGTCGCACTTGGAGCAATGCGACCCGATGTCGGCGGCCAATGTCGAGCCTGGCACAGCTGCGGTGATTTTTCAAATTAAGCGGCAGACCAGTATGGGTTCTGTGTTCTGTCCCATGCGTTATTGCCGTTCCGCATGTCCGGCTCTGATGTGGCTCTGGGGACATGTTCTGCACTTTTACCATGTTACAGGTGGCTACAGGTGGGCTGGGTGCAAGTGGTCAAGGACCTCAAAGACCCCAAGACAAAGGAAGTCGAAGACGGCCTCTACCTGTCCCAGGCTATCAGTTACCAAATACACACCCGCGAGAACAAGAGGACCGGTGCCAAAGAAAGGCGTATCGAGAACCAAAGGAGCCAAGGAAATTTCGCCGTGGCGATCCACAAGATCAAGAGCGGCTGTTTCTGGGGATTCATCCCAGATGAGGTGTGGGCGCGTCGTTTGCGTTGGCTCTGTCTCTGTCCCTAGGCAGTGTCTGAATGTCGTGCCTGCTATGCGCGTCCAAAGTCCCACGCTCTACTACTGTCCCTAGGGACAGGGAAGCGTCGGGCGCGTTGTGCGCGTTCCCCACACGTTACTGACCTCTTGTACTCGTGTCCACAGCCGGATAAGAAGTCTAAGAAAGGGAAAGAAGAGTCAAAGAAGCAAAAGGAGAAGCAGAAGGAGAAGGAGCAGACAAAGAAAAAGAAGGAGGAGGGAAAGAAAAAGAAGATGAGCGGCCAAGCTCCAAAGAAGAAGAAGGAGGAAGCGGCGGACGAAGGGGACGAAGGTGAAGAAGAAGAGGATGAGGAGGACCCCGAGATAGTACTTCTCGGCACACGGCGTGACACGGCGTGAACGTGAAGGCAATTCCATTAAGAGTGCACCTGTACTCCAAGTCCAATCACTAAGAGCAAAGGGCACAACAAATAAAGGACGAGAACTCCCGTAAACTACACTAATAAGCAATATGCTAATGCACGCACAAAAACCACAAAGCACATTGATGTGGACCGGGCCACTTCCCTATGACAACCCCTTTGTCTCCATCCCAATGGACAACGATCATCATTATTCAATGCAATTTTCACTCATCGATGGGCCAGAGTAGCTCAAAGGGGGCTCAAAATGGGCTCATTTCACTTGTTTGTGCACCCCAAAGGGTCCAGGATCACTTCTGGAAAAATGCGTTCCTGACCCATTATTGACCCATTTTCTGTCGCAGAACGGCCCATTTTCAAGGCATTTTGGGATTTTCCATGGGCCAAAACGCGTCACCATGCGCTCAAAATGGGCTAAAAACACTTGTTTGAGCATCCCATATGGTAAAGGATCACTTTTGGAAAAACGTGTTTTTGACCCATTTTTGACCCATTTTTGGTCTTGAAACATCCCATTGTCAAGGCATTTTGGGATTTTCCATGGCCCTTAACACGCCACCACGGCCTCAAAACGGCCTAAAAACACTTTTTTGGGCATCCCAAGTGGTCAAGGAACAACTTTGAAAGAAATCTTTTTTTTCGGCCTGAGGACCCCGGTGGACCCACCATTGGCCTTTACCGTGCGCACGCCGGGCTGCCCTCCAGCTACACCATGTGCCCACTAGTACATGGGTCTAGGCGTCTCATTGGGCAATTCTGAGGCTTGGAAACTACAAAAAGTGGGGGATTGCGGGTGGACTAGGTGCCCTCGGAATTCGGATTTGAGCCACATAGCCCCAGATACCGCCCGTTCTTGGTTTTGGGCCTGTTTGACACAAACAACGCACATTTGGGCCATTTTTGGCCATTTTTTTGGGCCGTTTCTCAGACATATCGTGGAGCTAGAGGGCAAGAAAGGGCTCTTGGGCACGGGGCAATTGAGGCGCACGGGAAGTGTCCGAACCATTTGCCTTTGTTTGGCCGTTTTGAGTGGGTTTGGGGGCTATTTTGGGCCAAAAGAAGCTGTTTTGGGGCACAAAATGCGCAGTTTTGGGAGGGTACCTCCCGACTTGGCGCCCCCGCCCCGGGGCGCCACTGGTGAGTTTTTGGCTCATAACTTGGATTTGGCAAGGGCACCACCTAGGCTTTGGGATGGCTAGAGTAGAGCAGAGCCTGGAGCGATGAGGCACAGCAATGGCCAAAACGGAAAGGAGAAGTGCGTGTTGTTGCTTGTTGTTGCTTGCTCGCTTGTTGCTTGTTAGCTAGATTTAAGGGGAGAGGGGTGTAGTAATATATTACTACACCCCTCTCCCCTTAAATGTAGTGATATATTACTACACCCCTCTCCCCTTAAATCTAGCTAACAAGCAACAAGCAAGCAAGCAACAAGCGAGCAACAAGCAAGCAACAAGCACTTCTGCTTTCCGTTTTGGCCATTGCTCGGTCTCATCGCTCTGGGCTCTACTCTACTGTAGCCATCCTAAAGCCTAGGTGGTGGCCTTGCCAAATCCAAGTTTTGAGCCAAAAACTCACCGGTGGCGCCCCGGGGCGGGGGCGCCAAGTAGGGAGGTGCCCTCTCAAATCTGCGCATTTTGTGCCCCAAAACAGCCTTTTTGGCCCCAAACGGCCCCGAAACCCAGTCAAAACGGCCAAACGAAGGGAAACGGTTGCTACGCTCCACATGCGCCTCGGATTGCCCTATGACCAAGAGCCCTTTGTTGCCCTCTAACACCACCATATGTCTGAGAAACGGCCCAAAAAGGGCTAAAAGTGGCCCAAATGTGCGCTACTTGTGTCAAACAACCCCAAAACCAAAAACGGGAAGTATCTTCGGCTACGTGGGTCAAAATCCGATTCCGAGGGCACCTAGTCCACCCGCAACCCCCCACTTTTTGTGGTTTCCAACCCCAAGTCTCGCCCAACGAGACGCCTAGACCCCTATACCAGTGGTCACTTGGTGGAGCCGGAGGGCAGCCCGGCCCGCGCACGGCGGGGGCCAACGGTGGGTCCACCAGGGTCCCCGGGGCGAAAAAAATCATTTTTTCCAAAGTTGTTCCTAGACCACTTGGGATGCTCAAACAAGTGTTTTTAGCACTTTTTGAGCCCATGGTCACGCGTTTTGGCCCATCAAAAATGCCAAAATGCCTTGAAAATGGGCCGTTTTGGGACAAAAAGTGACTCAAAAATGGGTCAAAAACGCATTTTTCCAAAAATGCTTCCGGACCATTTGGGACGCTCGGACAAGAGTTTTTAGCCCGTTTTGAGCCCGTGGTGACGCGTTTTGGCCAACGGAAAATGCCATCATACCTTGAAAATGGGCCGTTGTGGGACCCAATGGGTCAAAAATGGATCCAAAACGCGGTATGCCAAAAGTGATCCTGGGCCATTTAGGATGCGCAAACAAGTGAAATGAGTGCATTTTAAGCCCGTTTTGACCCAATTTAGCCCCTTCCCCCACATGTATGCACCAAGTTGTACCCTTCGCACGTGTCTTAGAGCCGTATGGTGCAGCCACCTAGAGTTGGGGACAGCGGTGTAGATTAGAGGATATATATTACGACACCCCTCTCCCCTTAAATCTAGCTAACAAGCAAGCAAGCAACAAACAAGCAAGCACTTCTCCTTTATGTTTTGGCCATCGCTCCGCCTCATCGCTCCGGGCTCTACTCTACTCTAGCCATCCTAAAGCCTAGGTGGTGGCCTTGCCAAATCCAAGTTTTGAGCCAAAAATTCACCGGTGGCGCCCCGGGGCGGGGGCGCCAAATCGGGAGGTGCCCTCCCAAATCTGCGCATTTTGTGCCCCAAAACAGCCTTTTTGGCCCCAAACGGCCCCGAAACCCAGTCAAAACGGCCAAACGAAGGGAAACGGTTGCTACACTCCACATGCGCCTCGGATTGCCCTATGACCAAGAGCCCTTTGTTGCCCTCTAACACCACCATATGTCTGAGAAACGGCCCAAAAAGAGCTAAAAGTGGCCCAAATGTGCACTACTTGTGTCAAACAACCCCAAAACCAAAAACGGGAAGTATCTTCGGCTACGTGGGTCAAAATCCGATTCCGAGGGCACCTAGTCCACCCGCAACCCCCCACTTTTTGTGGTTTCCAACCTCAAGTCTCGCCCAACGAGACGCCTAGACCCCTATACCAGTGGTCACTTGGTGGAGCCGGAGGGCAGCCCGGCCCGCGCACGGCGGGGGCCAACGGTGGGTCCACCAGGGTCCCCGGGGCGAAAAAATCATTTTTTCCAAAGTTGTTCCTAGACCACTTGGGATGCTCAAACAAGTGTTTTCAGCCCGTTTTGAGCCCATGGTGACGCGTTTTAGCCCATCAAAAATCCCAAAATGCCTTGAAAATGGGCCGTTTTGGGACAAAAAGTGACTCAAAAATGGGTCAAAAACGCATTCCTCCAAAAATGCTCCCGGACCATTTGGATTGCTCAGACAAGAGTTTTTAGCCCGTTTTGAGCCCGTGGTGACGCGTTTTGGCCAACGGAAAATCCCATAATGCCTTGAAAATGGGCCGTCGTGGGACCCAATGGGTCAAAAATGGGTCCAAAACGCGGTATGCCAAAAGTGATCCTGGGCCATTTAGGATGCGCAAACAAGTGAAATGAGTGCATTTTAAGCCCGTTTTGACCCAATTTAGCCCCTTCCCCCACATGTATGCACCAAGTTTTACCCTTCGCACGTGTCTTAGAGCCGTATGGTGCAGCCACCTAGAGTTGGGGACAGCGGTGTAGATTACAGGATATATATTACGACACCCCTCTCCCCTTAAATCTAGCTAACAAGCAAGCAAGCAACAAACAAGCAAGCACTTCTCCTTTATGTTTTGGCCATCGCTCCGCCTCATCGCTCCGGGCTCTACTCTACTCTAGCCATCCTAAAGCCTAGGTGCTGGCCTTGCCAAATCCAAGTTTTGAGCCAAAAACTCACCGGTGGCGCCCCGGGGCGGGGGCGCCAAGTCGGGAGGTGCCCTTCCAAAACTGTTCTTTTTGTGCCCCAAGACAGCCTTTTTTGGCCCAAAACGGCCCCGAAACCCACTCAAAACGGCCAAACAAAGGGAAACGGTTGCTACACTCCATGTGTGGCTCGATTGCCCCGTGACGAAGGGCTCTTCGTTGCCCTCTAACCCCACAATGCGCACGCATGGTGGTCATGCGAGCGTTACACAGGGCAGTGGGCCGTGTGTATTCAGCATTGCCCTCGGTGTAGAAAACGCTATGCGCGCGGTGTATGCCATAACCCACCACTAGCCGTGTGCACAGCGCGAAGTCTGCAAAAGGCCGATCCACTGGCTCCGGACAAGCGCAAAATGGGACTGCCAAAAATATACCGACAGTGTTATTCCAACACAGCTACAACTCAAAGGATACGGACATGGTGTTCAGGCATACACGTGCAGCAATCATGCGCTTACAGCTGACACCCTTGGTTTGTGTTTGTGCGGTTGGGTGGCTGCACCCAACACTGATATCTAGTTATGCACGGCCTCACTAGTATAGGACACCACTCCTCCATGGATTGTATGAGGTCTAAAGGGAGGGTGAGTCTGGTGAAGATTTGCCCGCATGAACACCAAGACACATGGAATGTATCCTTTTTTTACCAGACCGAAAGACGTCTAGGACTGCTCTGCAATTCCTGAGGAGTTTCTGCAACTGCTTTTCTTTGCTCTGTTCGTGTCTCGCGGTTCTCATCGTGTGTCTGTGTGTGTGTGTGTGTGTGTGTGTTGCCCGTGTGTGTGTGCGCGTGCATGTGTGTGTGTGTGTGTGTGTTTGTGTGCGTGTTTGTGCGTGCATGCGTGAACGCGCGCGCGTGTGTGTGGCGGCGGCCCAGTGCCCAAGACCCGCCCATGGGGGAACACTCGGGAGGGCGCTCCATGGCAAGCGGTCTCAGGTTCAGGGGTCTGCCAAGCCCCATACACCTCCCTCGCCTCCCGTGCCCATGAAGGCGGGTTGGTGTTGGAGGGACATGAACGCCGGGCCCCCTCCAGCACACCACGTTCCGGTGGCCGACAGGGGCCCTCCATGGGGATGAGTGGGGCCGGGCGAGGGCAGCCCCCACGTCCCCCATGACGTCCAGGTCCCTCCCGGCCATTGGTGGCAGAATGCAAACACGCCCTTGCGAAGGGAAGGGACTGACCCCAAGCCCAATAGCCACCGCGGGGGGCATGGGGCGCTGTCGCTGCTTCCCAGCCCCCCACACCGCCCTGTTGGTGACCGGGCGCAGTTGGATTGGATAGAGTGCACTAGGCCCCCTCCCCCTCTTTGATGCCGTGCTATGTGCATGCAGGCAGCCGGACAAAACACTAATATGAAGCAGGCTCTCGCTCTGGCGGTGCGCTTTGCGGTGCGTATTTCATCCCCCCGTTTGCATCCTCTTCCCTTCCCGCTACTATTTCCTCTTTGAAGTGTTGTGCCTTTGAGTAGGTGCCATCCAGTAACTCTTGGTGCATGGCTGTGTCCAACAAGGTATGACTACCAACGGGTCCACCCACATTTTCACCGAGCTTACCTCAACGAGCACCCCCGTCCCCCACAAAACAATGCCCCCACAGCGCGGCAAAGTGGAGCCAGCCCAAGGGCAAGTGCAAAGCGGGGGGTGACAGCTGATGTACACCCTGCGGTAGCAGAGTCGACTACGGTAGGGTGCAGGGCAGGTGCGACTGGAGGCTAATCCAGCATGCACTGTCTCTACATTGTGCAGGGACGGCTTAGCCCAATTGGAAAGCGGTTGCATTGCATCCTATAGAAACAGAGCAACAAGGCCTGGCAAGCACTATGCACCCCTGCTTGTGTAGCCCTCCGCCACCGCCCCCGCTTGTCATGGGTGGGCCCATTGGCAGGAGCTAAGAGGGGCAGTCACGCACGCATGATTGGCCATGGCTGGTGTTTGCCATGAATAGTAATCGGGTGTAGCAGGTCAGACCCCGGTCTTACACCCGTGCCTTCCACTGCCTGCACGCCCTACCCCTGTCCCGTCTATTTACAGACCACATGTGACCCAGAGCCCCCACCAAGAAACAACCAATGCATCTCCGTTGCATGCTTTGGGCTCCTCCCAGTGCACGGGTGTCCTGGGGGCAGTGGTGGGGTAATGATACACTGCCACACTGCAGTTGGCAGCAGGCAATTGTATCCCTCAAGGACACTGCCTCACTGCGGGGGATAGACGGCAGTCATAATCCTCCAGTACACTGCCTCATTACATGGGGCATGGGGCAGTGGGAATCCTTTTGCACCCTCATCCACCCCCCCCCCTCACTGGCTATGGTACACTGTCCCATGGCAGGGGGCAATGGGCAGTGTGACTCCTTCCGTACACTGAGCCATGGTACGGGGCGGTGGGCAAAGGCACTTCTTCGGTGTATTGTCTCGCAGCAGCAAGCAGTGGGTTGTGGGCTTCTTTCACTACAATGTCCCACTGCTGGGCTAGTGTGCAACTTCACGCCTTCAATGTAGTGCCTCACTGCATGGGGAGTGGGCAATGGGAATCTCTTAGTACATTTCCTCACCACAAGAGGCAGTGGGCAAAGGGATTCTCTCAATGCACTGCCTCCGTGCAGGAGGCAGTGGGCGAGTGGACTTCTTCACTTCACATAGAGCCCTGGTACAGGAGGTTGTGGGCACTAGGTTCCTTTTGTACATGCTCCACTGCGGGGTGTAGGTAGTGGGACTCTTGTAGTACACTACCACCACGATAGTTGGCAGTGGGGCAGTGCGGGGGGCAATGCGTAGTGGGAATCCTTTTGTACATTACCCCATTAAGGGGGCACACAAGTGATGGCCGTGTTTGGCCATGAAGGATTCGGGGCAATGCTCAACGGCATGGGCCTGGGCATACTTGCAGTTGATAGGCCCCCAACGTGGCAGATGAGGTCATATATCTCTTGGACTTTGGCCGTGGAGATGCTGCCTCGCCACACGATGAACACAACCAGCGGGGCGAGGGAGTCTTTCTTCGACGATCGGTGACTCCTCCGGTGCATTGTCTCTCTAAGGGGGTAGTTGGCAATTGGAATCCTCCAATACACCTTCTCACTACATGGGGTCGTGGGCAGTGGGAATCCTTCTGTACACTGTCCACTCTCCACTTTCTGCCATCAATTACAAAAAATGCCATACACACTTTGGGCACCGGGACTCCTTGGCAATGGGACCCCTTGAATACGCTTGGTCACTGTTGGGTGTAGGGGGCAGTGTGGCCCCTCCAATGCACCAACTCACCACACAGAGTAGTAGGCAGTGTGAATCCTTCATTACCTTGCCCCAATGTAGGGGGTCGTGGGTAGCGGGATTCTTTGGTGCATTTGGTGCATTTGGTGTTGTCACAGGTAGCCCCCTTCCCCCCCCCCGTCCCGGCATAGGACCTTTAGCGGGCGGGTGCCAAGCCCACTCACGGTAGGCCCCGGGGAGGGGGGGGGGTTACACTACCGAACATGGCTACCATGGGGCTTGGTGGTAGGAGTGGGGCCACTGCTAGTGGTGGCGGAGCTTGAGCGCCTACTTACCTGTGCGCCGGCATGCGGTAGCCCGCATGCGCTAGGAAAAGCGCGAGGGGCGGGAGGCCTGGTAGGCATGGATGGCGCAAGAATGTGGCACATGTGCAATGCCACCATTAGCTTTCAACAATTCAATGGTGGGCTCACCCATCATTTGCTGGTGGGCCACTTCTTTCAACATGGCCTTGCTGCCCCACCCATGCTACACCGTCGCCGGGGCCATAGGCAGGGGGGTCAGCTTGGTCCACAATTGTTTGGTTGGCCAGACCACATTAGGGCCAGTAGTAACTCCTCCGCAGCCCACGTCCACCAGCCCGGAGGTCGTCTAGGGAGAGCGTTACCACGACACCATCCCATTGCAACTGGTAGGGCTGTAGCAAAGCCTCCCCCAACTGCGGCAAGGCCTCCCCCAATTGCTGCAGCATGTTTGCGTCCCTCCTAGGCAATGACACCGATATGGGGCACACCGAATGCGCCCTCTCCTAGACCCCTTTAACAACAAAGTCAAAACGGACTAGCCGGTGCCCAAGGAGGCCTACAACAGGGATGTGTTCCACGCAGAGCACGGATGACATCATGCACATGCGATGCGGGTGCCCATTGCTGGTGCCAACTTGTGGTATCACATGCATAAACAGTCTAGGGCACCCACAAACTCCAAGTTGGCCTCCACCAAGCGGCACATAAGGAGGTGCCCTAACACCGCCAATGGCACCTCCTGGGAAGTTGCAATCCGCCGCCACTAGATGAGGGGTTTTGTTGGGCATGCCGGATGCTAGAGCATGTCCTCCCAGAGGGCGGCGTGGCACTCACAAGGGGAGCACCTGACGCGGCATGCGCGGCGCGGAGATTTGGCCACCTATCCCGACCAAGCAACCGTGTTTGCTGCCAAGGGATTTTCTCTGTGTATGGGCAGTTTCAAGAGAGGGAAAAGTGTGGGCCACTCCGGGAAGACACACCGTGAAAGTAGCGCGCGGCGCGCGCGCAGCATAGATACCCCCCCACAGTCTCCATTGACGTTGTAGAGCGACATAGCATGCAAGACTATGCTGCCATCACCCATGGCCATGCGCGCGTGCAGCGAGCGTAGGGAGTGCCACAGGTCCTCTCGCTCCCGCAATTTCGGCAGCTTGGCCACCTCAATTGTTGCCCCGAGCAAACAAGGATGCCCCCCCTTGGGGGGTATCCCATTTCCCACCCGCCCCCCCGGGTATCCGGCAGACAACCCTAGGTCACCAGCCACCCCTGCTTGGTGAAAAGGTGCTCGCCCTCCAGAGACAAGTTTTCTCTCCCGAATGAAAATGATCTGCATGTCCCATGTTGCCGGGGTGGGGGCGTGCGGCCAGAGCAACATCACCTTTGCGATACGGGCCCGGCGGGGGTGTACATCTACACATTCCCCCAGTCCGATTGGCACCCCCTTCCTTCGGCGCACAAGCAGTGGACAGACACCAGCAAGCACAAGGCATGGGCAGTGCGGGAGGCAGAGGGCCCTGTTCACACTCACACACACCCCAGTGGGCACATGGGTGTCAACAGCACGGGCAACGACCTACGCGCCCACCTTCGTGGCAACGACAGCCACACATTAGGGTTAGACGGCGCTTGCCCAAGTGGTGAACTTGTGGACGCCCTCCACAAACCCCTTGCTTCCACCAGATGCCGGTCGGGCTCACAGTGGCCCACGAACCATCGTGCCAGCGTGCAAGCCGTTACGATCAGGACCAAGAGGGTTAGGACCCTCTCCGGAGGCCTCTAACAGTGAAAGGGGCCGGGTTGGGATCAGCATTGCTGCAAGACAACAGCAGCTCGCCCCAAGGACTGACTCCCGGTTTTACCCCTGCAGAGGATGGAGAGGACAGTAGAAAACAAGTAGGGGCTGGGACACCCTGCACGGCCACTGGGACTGGCCACCATTGCCCCAAACATATCAAAGAAGGGGGGCCAGCATGGGTCAGCAGCGTCAGGTGCATTTCAGGTGCCCTATTCATTGTCAAGCCGGTGGCCGGTGTGTGTGTGGGTGTGTGTTTGTGTGTGTGCACGCACGTGCATTATGGAGGGACTCATCTTTAGTGTTGAAGTGGTGTGTGTGTGCCTGTGTGTGTGTTTATGTGACACCCATGACAAAGTTCAAAACATTCACAAATTACCACAAGAAAGGCACCCTGGCACACTGTCTCACTGTATCCTCCAACTGCAACACCCGTCTCACCCTGTGCGGTGTGAGGGGCTCCTGCAGGGCAAGCTCAGTGGTACTGTTTCATGTGGTGTGTGCACTGTGTGCACTGTCACCATGTCTGTTGGGTGTGAGTGTTGGAAATAAGAAGTCATTGTAGGCCTCACAAGGAGGACAATTTGCTCTGTCCCGACAATGTTCCATTTGCCGTGCAGTTTCCCATTTCCAGAAAGGATGATACCCCCCTTCCCCCACCATTGAAGGCACAAACTTCCCCCTCCCCACAGTACCAACATGGCCAAAGAAGGGTTTGGTGGTGTTTTGTGGCCCCACTGGGGGCTTATAACCACGACCATAAAGCCAGGAGCAGGTGGCAGCTTGGTTGAATGCACCTCTTTTTATTCCCACATCTTCGACAAAAGTCTTTCATTCTACGTGATTGAAACTCTGTTTTTGCAACAGTCCACGAATGCCCCTTGGTCCATCCTTGATTTGCAGGATGGAATTCACATGATGGTATTGGATGCAACTGTTGTCACACGATGGGCAGAGGAGAAAATAGGAGCAAGCACAGATGAGGATTGGGGGATGGGTACCAGCATAGAGTTGTAAGGGGGTTGTAATGTGTGCCAGAGCATACACAGGGAGGGCTTGTTGTAAGTAGAGCATACTGATGCACACACACATACACACACACAGACAAGCCGAGGCCTGCCCGCTTGCTGCTCCTGAGATCTCACCAGACCCCAAAGCTGTGCATCAGTGTGCTAGGAGCGGGCCTGCCAGCGAGGCCGAAAGAACACTGGACCCATGGTATCCTGATGGATATAGGAATTATGTATATTGAACCTCGCAGTTTGAGCATTGATTGAAATTATTGGGCGTCACACACACACACACAGAGAGAGAGAGAGAGAGAGAGAGACCTCGGAGTTTGAGCATAATTGCAATCGATATCTTGGCACACACACAGAGACCTACAGACACCCTTGGACCCCACATTACAATACTCATCACCCAAAGCCTGCATAATGGCCCCGGTCCAAAGGGGCATGCAAGGTGTGGATTGTGGCCCCATATCCCCAAGTCAATGGGCCAGGCAATTCGTGGATTGTGATACCAAGTACCCAGCCCAAGGGTCCTCATCGTGGGGAGAAACCAATATGGTGATAGAACCCCTGCTTTCTTGTGGGCCCCCCTCTAGATGTTTAATTATGAAATGAGGAATTTGAAGCCATACCTGTGTTGAGGATGCATCGCAGACGATGAGGTGGGTCAAAATGGAATGTAGAGAGGTTTTTGAAGATTCGTCCTGTTTCAAATTGGCTGGCCCAAAGCTGTGCATTCCAGCCCTTTTTGTTGCGCAACCCGCATTCATTTTCCTACATTTGTGGCTGAGCAATATGAAGGTGACCGACTCCAGATTTTTTCTCGAATGCAGTGTGTTGCATTGTAGCTGGAAACAAGGCAACCAAATCATGTTGCTCTAAACGATCTACAACCGGACACCCGTTGCGGTCATGGTTACGTCGGATCTCTAGAAAGATTTGTCAATGGTCAAAATAGTTTTGTAAAACAAGTGGTGCAGGTTTTATCCAAAGGGAAAAGATTCACCACAGGCTGAGCAAGTGCAGGAGCACAACAATCACAATGCAATTGATTGAACACAATCGATGTAGCATAAAGGGGCTAAGAAAGAGCAGACAAAGTATAAACAAAGAGTTACAAGCACCGCAAATGGTTTCAATGTGAAAACTGACAGCATTCTTGTTAGATGAAGTGCACTCTTTGGATGAGATAGCCATTCGTTTGGATTCATGGGCCCCATGGGTCAAGTTGACACAGGGTATTGCTTGGCCCTTTTGGCCAAGCAACTGAACTCGGAAATTGTTACAAAATAGAGCCGCAATAAGTGCATTGGATTTTGGAGTATCTTGGTAGTTGGGTGGGAGACCAATTGCTTTAATTTTCGTGGAAGGTGCCTATTTATTTTTGGTATACACCACATTTGTTATGTTACCTCCGCTGACCAAGCTTGGATACCTCCCCGGATCGTTTGTAGCGGCTCGCGTGACGAACTGGCATTCGCCTCACTGTCCTGTAGATATGCCAACATAAGATCGAGCAAGACCCGTTTTTGCTTGTTTTCCCGTATGCACTCTTTGCAACATTTGACCAAATGCTCGGTACACTTTGCGTAGCCAATTATGCAACGCACCTTTACGCATACCGTATGAAACATCTCGTACAGTGTCTGAACATACTGCAACCCTAGAGCGTTGCATTTGCTTTTGATTGAACCGGGTACGGGACACGTAAGCCCCCATAGGCACAGGCGGAGCAAGCAACCAAGATCTTCAGAGATACGAACACGTTGAAACTCAATTGTGTTGAAGCATCCTAACTAAAAACGAATAAACAAACGTTTGATGTACAAACGTATCAAATGCACATGCACGAACAAACACAATGTTCAACGCCATTTTTCACCTGAAATCTTTTGACCTTCTTGACCGTGGTTCGTTATTCTTTAACCTTCATTTTTTCGGGGAAACAAAGAGAGTAAACAGGACTCTTGGTTTGTTAATTGCCCAATCTTGTTGGACTCTCGCGGGACCTTTTGAATAAAGTGTGGCAAAGGAAGAAGAGACAAGGCACAAATTGATGCAATTGCACAAATTAAACGTGTCAGTATTTGAGTAATGGGGGTCAATTTGAAAAAATGAGATTTGATAATGTGAAGTTGCCACAATAATTCATCATTGAAAGAAAACAAAAACAATTCACAAATTAATAAATTGATTACAGGGGGTGGTAATAGTTCATATATGCAGCGGTTGGTAAAAGGTGATTTTAGATGTGTTTTTCATGCAGCGGTTGGTAAAAGGCTGGTGTTTTTCCATGTAAAGGTTGGTACCGACATCCTCTTCTTTTGATTACCTTAATGTTTCTTTGTATTTGTACAACACTGGTACTATTTCTCTCTCCTCGTTTTTTCAAAACATTACACTTTTTTTTTCTACACCTTGCACTCTTGCTATTCGTGTAAAATGTTTTATCTCTTTTTTTTTCTTCAAAACCTGCTCTCCTTGTTGTGCTCAAAAACGTACACTGTTTCATTTTGTCACTCACTTCTGCATTCAAAATGCCGTTTTTTTTTACCTACTGAAATATTGTTTGTTTTTTTTTGTCACTGACTTCTATGTTGAAAATCCTGTTTTTTTCATATTGTTTTTCTTCTCTGATGTGGTCAGAGTTCCTGCTTTTTTATGAACCACCATTGCCGTGCGCAACTCGCCTGAATTAGGAAAAATGCCCACAAAAAAAAAGTGCTCTCGTGTGCAAATCGTCCAACCCTACAGACTTCACTGCCCTTTGAGGGACATGTCGCTGTTGCAAAGGATGAACCACATATTCAATTTGATCGATTCGCTGTTATTCAAGAGGAAACAGGAGGTACTACTCTCTTTCACTCATGGTAAGCAGCACTGCACAGCTCAAAGTGACTTCATCATCCGAAGTCTGCACTGCCTCCCGCGCCTCCCTTGCCCTTTGCCTGTTCTCCCTGGCCACACGCTGAGCATGTACATCACGTGGTGCAGCACGAAACCTTTTGGCAAGTCTGTCCAACCGGGTCTCAGCCCTCCTCTTTGCTGCTCTTTGTACAGGTGGTGTGTCTGGGACTGACAGGACGTCAATGTTGTCCTCCACCTCTGCCCGAGAGGCTTCATCTGCCTCTGCCTGTGCCTCTGAGGCTTCCTCTGAATCTGAAACATGACCAAGAACAACAGACAGCAAAGGTGCAGGCATGGGGATGGCTGCTGAAGGGCAGGGGAGGGCCACATCATCTACAGATTCTGTCACTGGCACCTCTGTAAACACCATGTTCCAGCTGCTGAGGATGTGTGTGGTTGTCAAAGGGGATGCAGCCCATTCAGCAAGCCAAGTTACAAGGAGCGCCTTCATCGTACGCTCGCTGCTATCCAGCTTGGAGTGCTTTTGAGCAGTCCATCGTGGATCTTCAGGCAATGGTCAATGTGGCGACGCTTCAGTCTGTCGCGCAACCATGCTCTCATGCCTGGATTGATGACCTGATCGCCAACATTGCTGACATGGCTACGACGAGCGCGGCCAAAGAAAACATACATATGTGGCCGCGCCACAAGATAGTATAAGTTCGCCAGCCTTATTTCAGCGTCGTCGACGCGCTTCAACTCGTCTCCGTCGAGATGGCTTCCAACCCAGTCCATGATGACGACACATGGGTAATTCTGCGCCACGCCATGGTCGCATCTGTCCTTCGCAACTTCAGTGTCGACCTTGATCATCAGGCGTTTGAACGTGTCGCCAGTCTAACAATTCTTCTCCACGTGGTCTTCGTGCATGTAGGATGGCAAGCCCTGAGTCAGGTCGAGACGCGCATGGCAGCGCCCTGTCTTTCCTCTGTGCAACACTTGTAGTACCTTTACGGTGCCTTCACGGTTGACCACAGGCGTGGCCGTGGCCTGTCGCTCGTCAGCGCTGCTGTAGTGTCTGGCCTGTTTGTCTCCGGCTGCATACCCTCCGCGCAACTTGGGCGCGTACTGGAGGGGCGTCTCGTTCAGGCCCAACTGCGCCCACGGCGGCAGCGACTGGGGTTCACCTTCAGGGATACGCACACCATACTTTTGAGGCTGCTCAACTAGGTCCAAGAATTCACGTCTCCGTTTGTTGTTGAGCGCTAAGTCAGACACTGTAGAAGGCAGCCGCTCAGTCGTGATCTTCTTGAGACAACCCATCTTGTGCCTGCGACGAAAGTTTGCAGCCCATTGGCGGTCCAAAACAGGAGCAAGACCAGGCCCACGAGACCTCTCAGCGACTGTTCTTCCAAGCGCCGCAATGGTGTCCAGGTCAATCACGGCAACCTCATACTTCAACTCTTTGATGAACTTCAGAATGGTCTCCTCCTCTGTGCGGCTGAGAACTGAGCTGGTGCCGTACCCTTCCAGTGGCTCACCCTCGTGCACCTTGCCAGCCCAGGTGCGAAGCGTGTTAAGGGGCGGCGCTTGACACCCGTATTGCAGCACAACGTGGTTGTAGTTACCTTCCAGGAACAGTTGCACACAAAGGGACTTTTGCGACGGCGTCCACTCTAGCCAAGTCCTCGGCGCTGAGCTCTTGTATTGACGGGCCTTAGAACTGGTGGAGACCTTCTTGCTCTGGGAGTGCGACACCACTGCAGCCAGAGTGTCGTTCATGGACTAGCCTCCCTTTGTGAGGAAGCGCTGCATGACTGAAGACAGAAAAATTATGAATGTTATTGATCATTATTGTTACTATCATCATTATTACTACTATTATGACCACACAAGCTCAACAGAGCGCGATACAAAAGCCTCTGTTCTCCTTTCCCAAATTTGACCAATCCCGGAACACATCTCTGCGGTTTTAGTTCGTTGCTGCAGCGTTTCGTAACAGCGGGCGGTTGCTACATGCAGCAATTCGGAAGACCACCCATACGAACTGCTACAAAACGAACCTTTACACTTACGAACTATTACCACCCCCTGTAGCGATCAGAGATTGTCCATGAAATCAAAAATTGAATTGCGATCGAAAGATCGCGCATGAGCTCACAAGGGTACACATGTGCAATTTTACTGCTAAGGTCCAGGCGATTGCACTCCCATCACAAGCTATTGCAACCGTGAGGGCACTGCCTGAAAAATTAATAGATAGCCTTAAGTTTATGGGAGGGGCTTTTGCTATTTTAATCGCACATCACACCGATTGCAACATCTCAACCCGCATTGCGGCAGGCCGGAGCAAGGTGTGGGTATTTTGAAGGACATACAAGTCCTTTGGCACAAGACGGTACACTCACACGTGAGACAAAAGCCGCCCAACTTTGAAGCATGCTGCATGAAAATGAATAAGCAAATATGTAATGTGCAAAGATATCAAATGCACCTGCACAAGCAAACACAGTGTTCAATGGTGTTTCTTAACTGAAGGCTTTTGACCTTCTTGACTCTGGTTCTTACTCTTTAACCCTTCTTTGTTGGAGGAAAAGAAGAGAGAAAACAGTACTCTTGGTTGGTTAATCACCTAACCTTGTTCAACTCTCGCTGGACCCGGTTAATGAAGTGTGGAAAAGGATGAAGAGACAAGGCACAAATTGACACCAATTTGACAAATTAAGCATGTGAGCGTTTGGGGGATGGGGATCAATTTCAGAAATTCAGATTTGATAATGCGAGATCGTCAGAGTAATTCACCATACAAAGAAAAAACAATGAAATCAGAATTTAAAAAAGTGACTAGCGATCGAAGATTGCTCATGAAATCCGAATTGGAATGGCAATGGAAAATTGCGTATGAGCCTCAAGTACACATGTGCAATTTTAGTGTTAAGCTTCAGGCTATTGCACTCCTGTCACAATTTATTGCAACCGTGAGGGCAATGCCATAAAAGTTGATAGATATTGTGGGAGGGGTTTTGGAGACTTTAATCACAGGACCACACCCATTGCAACGCCTCTACCCGCATTGCGAGTAATAAAAAGTGTATTAACTACCTAAGTGGCTTCAGTTGTATTAGAGGCACTAAGGGACACTACCCATTTTTATCTTAGTAATTGTCCCGGAAAAAATAAGATAAAAGCATTTTTGCCTATAAAGCCAATGACATGTTTTGAGAGTGTGATAAAAGCCCGTTCCCAATGTTTTCATTGGCTAACTGGAGATTTTGATTAGAGAAACCCGAGTACTGATGCGCACTGCTCAACTCCGTCCGCACATTGATTTTTATCTATTTTTGCATGAATGCCTACACCATCTAGTGGTTTGCACCCTAGAGGCTAGTGGCACCTCCTTCTGAGGGGGTTTGGGTTCGAACCAATGTCAGCCTAGCTGAGGACGGGACACCCCTGTGACAGGCAGTGGCCTCACCGCTACATGCGATGCCACCACAGCACCTACGGGGCCAATAAAAAAAGACTGCACATCTCAGTGCGCCACTGCTTCATTAAGGTGGCCCATGAGAGCAGTTTTCTATCTTGATTACTTTGTTTTTTAAATGTCTTTTCTAATCAGCAGTCAGAGGTTGATGTACTGTTGTGAATACTTGATACTTTGTACATCTATCTTTCTTTCACTGCGGCCCTTCATGTTTGGAATATAAGATCCTAACTTGTGCCCTACTTGGACTGTGGATTCGGTCTTTTCCTTGGTTTGCAAAATACACAAAAGCCAGAGGAGCAGGCGAGCACTAGGAAACAGGCAGTGGAACTTCAACACAAATCAATCATTTGAAGCATATCGTTTTTCGTGGTAGCAGAGACATACAATCTTTGCTTGCTTGCAACCCCGCGCATTACAACCAGTAAGTGAGATTAAGCCTGAGATCATACCTTGTACTTTATTTTGAAATATTTTCTGCCTGTCTTGGTGCTAAACCTTTGCTTGATTGCTTGCATCCTTGTTCAGCCACTCCACCACTTGCATTGCAGCCTCCATCATCATAAATGCCTCTCTTCAGCGCCTTATATGATAATGCCTCTCTTTGCCGTTCAACTCAGGGTTCGCCATTTGGTCCTGCAGTGCGAAGGGAATATGTACACAGCAAATTCAGATTATCATCCATCATTCATTCATTCATTCATCATGCATCATGTCCCATGTCTTATGTGTCATGCATCATGCATCATGACATGCTGGCGCCCTAGCATGTGTTTTTCACATTCCAACCAAAAACACACACAACCACAACCCCACTGTAATGGGTTCTTGAGAAGGTTATGCTATTCATTTTTCACAACTCTTTGAATTTGGATTACCTCATTTTTGAGATCCATGACTAGCCTGCATGTCATGCATGATCAACCCAATGTGAGAGTGATACGACACATACTACCTTCGAGGGTGTCTATGGCCCATAAGCGACCTTTTACACTACAACCCTTTTTCAAGGTTGCCCCTACTTCTTCATGACAATTAATCGCTATTTGGTGGGTCCCATGCATGTTTAATGTATTTGGAGATCCTAACAATGTACCTAGGCCTAAGGCAAGCCCCATACACGAGAGGGCTCATGAGAGGGAGATAGAGGAGAGGCGCCTAGTGACGACACTAGGGAGCACGTGGTTTGAGGTTAGACGTTTGACGTTCCGGGTACTAGACGCCTTTCGGCCTTGGGGGGCCACCTGGTCGGGCCAGGTGATATTCTCCCCACCGGGGCCTAGTGGGCGGCCTTTCATGACACATCCCCTGCCTCGTGGCGAAGTGTAATAGGACCAAAGAGTGACGACAAACCAAGGGCAAAGACAGGAGGGATGTGGTCTTAGGCACACGGGACACCTATTGTTGAGGCCCATATATATGTCAAATCTCTCCACATAATGATACACAGGACAGTGCATGATACAGGCTTGTCTGTGGCAATATTCTGAGTAAGTAGATCAGATTCACGGGATACATTACATTATCCTACAGGAGCGATTATGAAGCTTGCTGTGCGTGCGATGTCTTTTGGGTCGCGGCGTAATGCAGACCAGCCGACAGAGTACTACCGTAGTGCTAATGGTGTTAGATGTGTCATGCGAAAGCATAGATAGGCGCACTAATGGTGGAGGAAAATTGGTTGTTGCACTGTGACTTTTCCTTGCTTCCCCGTCAGTGCTTTGCATCAATATAATTTCACTGCATGTGATTGTGGACATGTGAGCAACCCGTGGCTACATGTGTTTCACTCGTACAGGGGTCCCCTCTGATTTAGTGTGTAGTTTCTTACAATTTTCCGACTTTGATTTTTGCATCTCATCTCACATGTTGAAGCACCTCACAACCCTACCCTAGTATATTGCCCCTAAGGGATCATTATATGACCCTATAAATGGGACTATAGTATATTACATTCCATTTCCTTGTTAGGAACATAGGACGTGGGATAGATGACGCAATCTTCGATCTTTTGTAGTTGTAGGAATTATTGGATGATAGGGTGGATTTTACATATGTGCATATCAGGTATTTCATTGGCTATGTTTATCATATCTGTTTGCAAGATACTATACAGCTTACACAATCGTTATGTCTTCTATGCCAAGCAATGTTGCTGCCCATGCCACTGCGAGCTCTGCTCCTGCCCACTCGGTCTGGTTTTATGGTAGCAGAGGCGAAAATGTTTCGCCTCTGGTGGGCGCTTGGCATCGCGGAGAGCGATCGGTCGGCGAAATCGTGGACCAAATTCAGATCAAAATTCCATCCCCGGAAGGGATAGCTGAGGGTGTCCAGGTCCCGACTCTCGGGACCTCCTCGGCCCTGACCCCATCGACCGGGGAAGGGCCGCAAAGAAGGGCCGAGCCCCAGGTGGCTACCGATCCCAAGTCTCTGAAATCGCCGAATGTTCCCATTGGGGCCCCCCATGCTCGAGATCCAGCTGGTGTACGTGGGTTGGTTGGCGGGGAAATGGACAGCCACCCTTAGAGAGAGCTAAGTGGACCACACTTGCCTTTTCTAGGCACGGGAACTGCTATTAGCGCCAAGACTCGGGCAATAATAGAACCATCTACAAGGGTGATCGAGCGTACGAACGCTACACTCTCGCGGACTGCCGACTGGGGAACGATGGCCTCGCCAATGGGCGCCATCGTGGTCGACTCTGACACCCCTCCATCGTTAGGGGGGTTGCCAGAGCCCCAGGTCAGGAAGAACCTGTTTGCGGCAGGGCCCATCAGCCCTATTGCTGACCAACTCGACGCCGAAAACTGTCAAGTCGGCCCGCCCACACCTGCCCCACACGGCCATCTGGGTCCCGCCCGTGAAGCGGTGGCCCTAAACCAGCAGGCCCTATCAGGGACCAGGAGGAACCCCAGTATAGAGGAATCGTCACCCACTCAAATGAGCGGGTCACAGCGGTTTCCCTCCCTGGTGGAGGAATCTCCTTCCTTGGTGGCATACCCTAATCCCCCAAGCGGATCGAGGCTCAATCCTATGATCATCGAAGATTCCCCCGCGCAAATCGAGGAGGATGAGTGTGACCGGTGGTCCCCCCTGGCGTTGGATCAGGGGGGGCGACGAGGAGGAGGAGGAGATTGGAGTGCTGGAACGTCGCGAACTTCATCATTTGCCCGTTTCCGTTGCCTCATCGCCTGCACCTCCCGAACCTATATCGGGGACAAGGGATCACCCCACACTCTTGGAGGAATCGAAACTACATCATGGTGGAGGACTCTCCGGCCCCTCAGTATATTGTGGTGGAGGAATCCCCAATGCCTATGAGTGGCATCGAAAACCCTCCATCTCTTGTCCTGGAATCTCCTCCGGAACCTACGGAGGACCCAGCCAGTACTACATCTCCGGTGCCTGTGAGGGGCACAAAGGATCCGTCATCCCTAGTGTATGATTCCTCGGCGGTGCCGAAGGTTAGAAATCTGTGCTGGGGAGGAGACAATCCGGTGGAGGGAGGTTCAGCAACCCTCCCAATGAATTTGGTTTCTCCCCCCTCAACTACATTTCCTATGGAGGACCCCCAACCACGGTCACTGCCCAATTTGGGGGGGAATCCAGAGGTTGCAACGGGCTCGGAGCCTGTTTCTGCTTCCCATCCGTAGATCCAATCACCTACGGTGGTTCATGAGTCACCACAATATATTGTTGTGGAAGAATTCCCACTGCCACCCCCGCAACCGAACCCTGTTGGTCCTGTCTCCCCTCCTCCGTCACCCCGCCAGGGGGCTTACATCGAACACGTAGACCGAATCCCGTGCCTGATCCGGCCACCCCGTGGTGGGGGTTCGGGGGGGGACATTCTTCGAGTTGGGGGGGCGCCTGCACCAGTTGCTGCGCGCCCAACACCCTCCTTTTGCCCGGCGAGGGGGGCCTCTGGTCCTTCCTTGGCCGGGGGGGCTGCTGGCGGAGGCGGTGGCGGGTCATCTCCTCCTTATGGGGGTGGAGGTCCCTCGTTTCGACATTCTCGGAGCCCCGCTCAAACACGGGGGGAGGCTGACTTGAAACTCACCTGTGACTGTTCCACGTGTATGGTGCACTATGAAACGTGCATCCGATCCCTGATGGCTCAGGTGCAGCACTGGCGGACTCAAAATCTAGAGCTGCAGCGGTCCCATCAAGAGCTTTCTCAGGCTGTGTCGGCTGCCGCTGGCATCATTCAGTCCTAGGGGGATCGAATGACCCAAGTCTTGTCTACGTTGGCTAAAGATGACGAAGTGGTTCGGGGCTACCAGCAGGATCATCTTAAATTGTCCAACGCCAACATTGCCAAGCGTTTTAGCGCGCCAGAAACGATCCCTACGCATTATGCCACCGTTGCATCTAGGATTGCTGTGTGGGACCAATGGTACGCGGAACCCATTACCATGGTTCTGGCCCCGCCATCGGCGCCCCCACCCGTTCTTGAGCCTGAGCCGGCGGCACCTACGGCGCCCATGGACGCGCCATCCGGTTCATCCGGTGGTGGTTGTGTTCTTCCTATCTCCGACCACCCATCCTGCGATTGCATCTATCATCCAAACGCTTGTCCCGATTTGGGGTGGCCAAGAGAGGGGGAGGAACACCACAAACACACCTATCACCAGGACCCCACTTCATGGAGGTGAACCGCCGAAAAACAGAAGGAACCTGGTATCCCCGAGTGGAAGGCCGTGCATAAGAGCAAGGAATGCCCCTCCGAGCCTACAGGTCTTCGCTGGGAAACATCAATCCCCTCACGAAAAATGCTTTCACTTATCCCGGGAGACCTTCGTACACACCTTCTCATCCTACGGACACGTGTACAGTTTCTCCAGTGAAGGTTGCACCAGGTGCACCCCCAACCATGGCACCCCCGCGTCCCACCCGTACCAAATGCCTATGGTGCAAAATAGTTACACCAAGGCGGTGGGGAATAGTGATATGCTGCCACCACATTTGAATGGGCAACTAGAGAACTACGACGAGTGGGTGGAGAAACTACAACAATGGTTTGGGGGGTGTGACCCCACATACAGAAAAGCTAACTAGGTGCGCATGATTTTGAGCACCTTGCCCCCGTGGCTAAAGGGGATCATCAACACACGAGTCGCCGAGGCCACTCAACACACACGGACGTCCCCCAGCGTCAGAGAATTGTGGGACTTTTTGGAACACCGCTTCCATGAGTATGACACCCCAAGGGCCGATGAACAGTGGCGAGCCCTCACCTCCAGCGTGGTGAAAGGGCAAGTGTCCCTCATCGACTCGGAGGATATCTATACTCGTTGGCAACTTTTGTTGCCTTTGAGTAACGAGACTCGGCCCCACGTGATCCTGGAGCAGCTCCTAAGCAAGCTCCTGTGGATCAAAGAAAAAGTGGTGGACAAAGAGGCCAAGAACAGCCAGCGCAGTTGTGTGGTGGACTTTAGTGGCCTTGACCCTTCGTTGGGTCGCGCCCCATTTGAAAAAGAACTCAGGGAGTATTGTGCTCAACGTTGCACTACGATTTCTGAGATTGTTTCCTATTCGGGGCGGGGGGTGATAGTTGATTGCAAGGACCCATATCTACAGGACTGGGTCGTGCAACTCAACAACACACCTCACACAAACGGCTACAATATAAAAGTGGAGCAACGTAGGCCTCCTTTGAAGCCTGACGATATCTATGCCCTGGCCCGTAAAGACATCTGGAAAAGAGAAACTCTCGATCATCTCAATCGAGGAGACAAGACGACAGTGACCTACACCCATCGCCCTTCTCCCGATAAAACCGCGGTGAATGCGGTTAATGGGGATGCTACGGCGGACCCAAACAGAGCCCAACTGACTGACACGTCCGTCAATGCCAGGGGTCAGCTTAAACCCCCGGCGAAGAACACTGCCGACCCCGGGTCTGGACCGCCACCTTCCCCTCTAACCGTTTGGGTTCCGTGTTCCAAACATTCAAAAAAACGTAAACAAACGGATATGGAACCTAGCACCCTTTGGGCGTGTAAACCACATCCCCCATGCAATGACTCCCATTGGGCGGGTTCTCAGAACCCCGATTGGCCCGTCAAAGGGGGTAAGCCTAAGGGTGGTAAACCTAAAGGTGGTGGTGGCGATAAGGGTGGTGGTGGCGGTAAGGGCGGTGGGGGTGATAAAGGGGGAAAAGGAGCGCCGTACGGGCGCGGACGTTGGTAGGAGTGCCCGGAGGTGCTCCCTTCGAAAAAAGTCACCCTCTGGCACCAGTTTGACACTACGGAGGCTCTCGTTTCGTCGACAGTCATGAAGGGGCATATCGTGACTAGTGACGATCAAACCAAAGTTTCCGTTCAGGTTGTTTTACCCAATGGAGAATTTAAGGCTCTCCCTGTTTTGGTGGATGTTGGGTGCCAAGCGGTCGCTTTGGCTAAGCCCAATGTTTTTGCGGACCAAATATCCGAGAAACATGAATTTCCCCAACGGAGGCTCCTACTCCAATCCGCCAATGAGACGGGAGGGGATGAGCAAATAGACGTCAAAATTCAATTTACGGGGGTTGTGGATGGTAGTATTTCACTTCCTCGTGTTACCCAATATGGCGTGCCCCCATACCTTGTCCTGAATTTATCTTGGGATATGGCTTTGGGGCACCCATGGGGCTATGAACATTGCTTGAGCCATTTTGCCTGTTTAAATTGTTTATACTCTCACCATCCAGTGCACTCCCGTTTTAGGATTGAAGACTTCCTTGAAGCTCCACGAACCGGCAAACCACTTTTGGTCCACCCCATTCATGGTAAACTGTCACCTCACTCTGTGTGTTCCAATTATCGGAGCGGTCACACAGATGCACCCGGCCCCGGCAATTGTGGTTGAGCCTTCTGGTGGCCAACTGCCTAACCGTGTTGAGTAAGAAAAAGTCACTACCATGTCTTTCTTGGGGTACTTGATCCAGACCGAGCCACCCCTAAAACCTGTTGGTGATGTTGAGACTAACACTTAATCATTTTTATCGCTCTTTTGAAGCTTGAAGTACACTTTCTCAAAGTAACTAGGGTTATAACCCTAGCCCCCCATGAAGTTCACCCCTACCACTCAAGTGAGCGGAGGTATCTTCCTTCATGGAGGTAATACTTCTTGCCTGGGGCCTTGTAGGTTAAGCCTAGTGGTCCCCCACCTCAAGACTCCCATACTCAATTGTTTCTACCACTTATTGTGGTTCTACATTTTAACTGATTCTCAATTCAGTTGCTTGGCCATGCTGGCCAAGCCATATCCGGTGTCTGGGCCAGCTCCTTTGCCCCAGATTCCTAACCAACTCCATTCTATTCCGCAAGGTGCACATGAGGTGCTTAAGACTATTTCCGAAGCCATACACATGTCAGTTTTCCAGATAAAAATCATTTGTTTTATCCATTTGTGATTGAACCTTTGTACAAAAGCCTGCTTTGTCTATCTGCAGCCCTTCTATGATACACTAGATTCCCAAACCATTCATTGATTCGATTCACATCCTGTTCTTGCTCTACTTCCTGCCTTGGGCCTGTTTTTCAACATCAAAACTGGGAGGAATTCATCAAAACCATTAGGGCATAAATCGAGGATATCTTTCTGGTAGCAGAGGCATCCCTTGAGAAACTTTCC
Source organism: Eutreptiella sp. 'Long Island Sound 2002' (assembly GCA_964036045.1). NCBI lineage: Eukaryota > Euglenozoa > Euglenophyceae > Eutreptiales > Eutreptiaceae > Eutreptiella > Eutreptiella sp. 'Long Island Sound 2002'. Next base: position 10,527,315 of record OZ038390.1, read on the forward strand.
AACCGACTCAGGGACATACACAAGCCAAGCCCAGCAAATAAAATGTCCACTCCATCTGTGCAACTGTCTTCCAAGACTTGGCCAATTTGGAGTGTACAAGTACAACTGCCAATTAGTGAGCTCAGAGTTGCATCTGGATCTGAAGAAGATCCAGGTCACAGAAGGGCGGAACGAGAAACACCCAGAGTAACACCGTTAACCACTGAGGCCTTAGCGGCCCGTGCAAACAGCCTGCAGCACCTCCGCAGGCGAGTTGCAGCCTCCATCTCCCGCTCGGCCTGCCCAGAAAGAGGTCCTTGATTAGTGCCCTGATGATTTTGATGAAGTCCTGCAGGTTTTGATGTTGAACACCCAAACCAAAGCAATAAGTGGGGCACGAACAGGATATGGATCGAATCAATGAATAGTTTTGAAATCCAGTGTATGGCAGAAGGGCTGCAAATAGACAAAGCAGGCTTAAGTACAAAGATTCAATCACAAATGGGTAAAACAAATGATTTTAAGTGAAAACTGGCCTGACTCTAGCCTCCAAGTTAGTATCAAGCACTTCATGTGCACTCTTTTGGATGAAATGGTGCTGGTTAGGAATATGGGGCAAAGGAGTTAGGCGGCACACAGAAGATGACTTGGCCAAGCAACTGAATTCAGAAACAGTCAAAAGGTAGAACCACAATAAGTGGTAGAAACAGTTGAGTATAGGGGTCTTGGGGTGGGGGACCACTAGGCTTAACCTCCAAGGCCTTAGGCATGAAATGTCTACTCTCTTTCGGTATAACCTCCATGAAGGAAGATACCTCCGCTCAGTTGAGTGGTAGGGGTGAACTTCATGGGGGGCTAGGGTTATAAACCTAGTTGCTTTGAGAAAGTGTACTTTAGGCTTCAAAAGAGAGATAAAAATACTGAAGTTAGTCTTAGCATCAACAAAAGGGTTTTAAGGGGGGCTTGGCCTGGATCAAGCCCTCCAAGAAAGACATGGCAGTGACGTTTTCTTACTCCCCCCTAGAGTACTAGTAGATGAAGCTAGTAGGACCAAGGAAAAAGGCTCAAATATCCCAAAATCACCTCAGAAAATCCATTAAACCAACCAAAGGCATTCCCATCAGTTCATAGAAGCCTCTCACACTGAAGATTCCCTTGAAAAACAGTGTAATGTACCGTGAATGATGTCCTTTCGATGGGGCATGCCTGAAAAGTCGCCAGCCTGCGGCGAAACCTGTTGGTAAAATTTTGGGGGTAGTCGGGTTTGAACCCAGGACTCCCTCCCTAGAGCACACATGCTTGCCCACTAGGGTACAGTCGAACGCTCTAATGCGGAACCAACAGGGAGTGAATCCTGTGGTTTAGCGAAAGGCTGAGCGATTGAAGAAGTCAAATCACTAAAAATTGACAAAACGACATTACAAATCGTCATTTTTAGACTATAAGCTATAGTCGCAGACAAGCGCAACAGAAGCAGACTCAAGAAAAAGAGTTGCGCAAGCGTAAACGGCTCTAGAAAAAGAAGGTATGAGCCGTAGTTTTTAAAGCTTTAAAAGAAATGTTTGCACAGTTGCATCACAATTTTTATAAACTGTAGGTAAAAGTATTGAAAAGAAACCCAAACCACAGAGCAGGTGGACAACCCACTTCTCAGCTATGTCAGTGTCATTTCACACGCATGCATTGCGTTCGGGTTGGTTGCTTCGTCAAAACGTTAGGGTTGTCTCCGCTGTGTTCCTTGGCAGTTTGGGTGCTCAACTCCTTTGCTCTGCACGGGTCAGAACAGAGATGAAAGCCATGCGAAGCGAATGGAGCACGCAGCGCGCACGTAGAATTAGAGTACGCGCTGTGCTCGCGATGCATGTGCGTAATTAAGGCATTCACGTAAGAAAAAGTGCTCTTCCAATGCCTTGAGGTATACTCTAGTTGTATTAGAGATGCATTAAGCACTCTAGCATTTTTATCTTAGTATTGGCCTAACCAAAATGGGTGAAAACACATTTTGACTTATGGAACCAAACACTAAATCAGGATATCGAGTGGACCCCTTAATCCCCTATCAATGTGAGGCTATTCATCTTTTCCTGAGTTGACTGAGAACTGACATATCCAGGGCAGAGCCTATGAATTTATCTATGTTTTCTCATGAATTCTTAGCTATCCTAGTGGTATGCACCCTAGGGGGCTGGGCACCTCTTTTTGAGAGGTCCTGGGTTCAATTCCCGGTCAGCCTAGCTAAGGAGGAACATCCCATGTGACATGGCAGTAACCTCATCGCCACATGCCATGCCACCTCAGCACATATGGGACCCAAAACAAAGAGTGCACATCTCCTGAGATGGCACTATGGAGATTGAGTGACCATGGGGCAGTTTTCCAACTCTTTTCCCAAAACATTTCAACTATCTTTGTGAATATGCAATCCGATTTGCCCTGAGTTGCAGTTTCTGTGATTATTCTTACATCTTTCACTGTTTACACTGCAGCCCTTCATGCTTTGATCCTGATTCTCTTCTACTTGCTCATCTCTGGCTTGGGTTGTCCTGGATTGGTTGTATTTCAGCAAATAAAACATTTTCCTCATTAAAAACAAGCAGCGGGAAACCCTACACCAGCAGCAAGCAGCAGGAGAGGCACAACAAACACACAGTGTTGAAATCACTATCAAACCTTCTGGTAGCAAGAGGCAGACCGTCTCTGCGTACCGGCAGCAACCCCGTGCCGTACATCCAGTGCGCCGAGATCAGTCATATACAAGCAAGAAGGGCGAACGAATATGGACACCAAGAAAGAGGACACCGACGTGAAGACGGCGCCTGAGGCACCAGCAATGCCAGCACCTGGTGAACCTGGACCTGGACCTAGCGCTGTACCTTCGGAGCCCTTACATGGGCCAGTGGACGTGGCGGAGGATTCGATGGAAGGACTTCAGTCAGCCTTCCGGGCCCTCTCAGTCCAAGAGGTGGACACCCAACCTGTGAAGAGAAAGAGAGAGAGAGAGAAGGATGCTGGAGAAAGCATAGCAGACGAAGGAGCAGATCAAGGGCACGACCCGACGAATGATCCTACCTTCGAAGGCGCACCCTCTCCTATAACCACCACACTCCCAACTCCAGAACCAGCCGCTGCAACATCCACACCCATAACCAACCCGCCTATGGCTGAGGGCACAGGCTTTACTGGTATGCCTACCTACCCTGCCTATGGTGTGAACCCACCTACCACTGCGTTTCCAGAGGCAACTACTACCAGTGAGCCGGTGACCTCCAGTTATGCGCCGCGATGGTATGCGGCTGACTATCACCATCCTCTACCCGCTACAGGAGCCTATGTGGATGTTCCTGGGTATGCAACCTTGAGTGGGTTGAGGAGAGGACCTGAGTCATGCCGCGGCAGGAGTAGAGGATCGGAGAGGGCCTCCAACAGGTCCCTGATGCGATCGGAGTTCAACGAGGTGCTCCGAGGAGCCACCTCTCAAATTGTTGGCGACCTCACTCAAGAGATTCCAGAGAAACTGGAGCCCCTGATACCGCCCCAAGCGTCACCTACCACGATGGGAATGTCACCCCATCGAGTACAGGCCAACCACCTGGTGGCAGGGCTGACAAACACCCTGGGGAGCCTGAGGAGCCGACCGATGCCGACCCCTGCAGCGATACCTAGAAGCCCTTTCGTGCCGAGGACGGGCCAGCCACCCTACAGTAACGCGGCGAATTCTACGAGAGCCGAGCTGGACCGGCTGGGGCTGACAGCCCGGAGGGCAATGGTTGACGTGGAGCCCTATGGCTCTAGTGATCTAGGCGGAGACCCCTCCGATGATGAGCCGCCGTCGATGACTTCTGCTTCGCCCTCGGAGGACGACGACCCGGAGGACCCCGAGAACCCAAGTGGGAAGAAGAAGAAGAAGAAGAAGAAGAGGAAGACCCGACGCCCTGAGGGACGCAGGTCTCAGGAGGCTAAGGCTATTGCCACCTCCAAGATCGTGGTGAACCTGCCTGAGTTCACAGGCAAGGACCTCAGCGAGTTCGCTGAGAGTTTTGGCCGGTTTCTCCGATTGACCGGCCAAACCCAGGATAGTGGACGCGTCAAGTGCGATCTGCTCCTGCAGTGTTGCAGGACCAAGTACCTGGAGAAGCAGGTCAGAAAGATCGTGACTAAGTCCGCCACCTTTGCCGATGTGTTGGTTGCCTTGGAGAGGCAGTACCCAACCTATGAAACCAAACTCTCCGGCCGAGATCCAGAACCTGGCCGTGCTGCCCAACAACCCCAAACCTGGCAGGGTCTCTGAGCTATTGGCTGACCTGGATCACTGGGCTGGACGATTGACGCCTGGTTCCTACAGCAGCGACGACCTGCTTTTCTGGTTGGTGGCTAAGCTCCCTCGGGAGCTCTGGGACGAGTGCCGTTCAACGGCAGAGCGCAAGGCTAGAGCCCTCCACTACGAGGATCTATGTGTACGACTCCTGGAGCTGGCGCTGGAGAAAGAAAGCGACCAGCACCTGAACAACTACCGTCCTGGAGGTGGAGGCTCTGGAGGCCATGGCAAAGGGTACCAAGGATCCAGACCTGGGCAGGGGACTACCCCCAAACACGCCCGTATCATGGAAAACGTCAAGGAGCTCTTCTGGTGTGATGCCAGAGACGAGCAGGGCCACCTGCAGCACGCCCATGACTGCGAGCAGCGAGACTGCTTCGTAGTCAAAGGGAAGCAGCAGGAGACCAACACCGGCGCCAAGAAGCAGCTGCCGGATCACTACAGGTGCACCATCACCTGTGCCTTCTGTGGGAAGAGGAAGCACTACGAGGATGAGTGCTACCACAAGGAGCGCCTGTCGGCGAAGCTGAAGGATGAGGATCCTGGCAAAGGCTCTGGCAAAGGTGGAGGCAAAGGCAAAGGCAACGACTCCGGCAAGGGCAAGTTGAAAGGACGTGGACAAGGGCAAGACAAGAGTCAAGGTGGACGAGGAGGAGGAGCTAACCGCCAGCCAGACAAGAACAACAACAACCTGGACAAGAACGGAGGCAACCCCAACCCTAATCCAGGGGGGAAGTCCGAGCCCTCTGGGGGGCAGTCTGGTCCGACCACACGCTCACAAACGCAGGCCCAGCAAGGACAAGGGGTTAAGCGTGAGCATGAAGGTGGTGATGACGGCAACGCTAAGAAGCGGAGTGTTTCATGAGGATGGCCCGCAAGCTGCGGAACAAGGGGTTCGAGGTGACCTGTCCCGCGGAGTTCTGACGGGGACGCTCCGGTGGCGCCCAGGACCTGGTGCTTTGGGTACGTATCCGACTAGGGGGACGTGAATACCTGGGGGTATTGGATACTGGCGCCACCATATCTATAGTGGCCAAGAAAATTTTACCTTGTGGGAGCCTGAAGAACACCATGACCACCGCGGCTATACCGATCGGGGATGGACATGTGGTGCACAGCTGCGGTGACTGTGAAGTGGATGTACCTATGGGCTCCCGGACCATCGCCCATCGGTTCTATGTGATGAACACTGAGGCCTTCGACTTTGTATTGGGAACTAACTTCTTCGTGCAGCACTCCCAGATACAATCCCTGACGCTGCAAGCGCCCGACCTCCTCTACGTGGACCACGGCAGTGGCAGAGAGTCTGTGCCACTGGAGCAGTCGGAACATACCTCGAGCTACCTGAGGATATCGAAGGAGGAGCCCTCGAACATGATGGCGGCCTCCAAAACTGAGGACTATCAACTATTGGGGGAAGTCCTAGACCAAGGTCTGAAGGAGTTGGGTTACTCTAGAGAAGACCTGAGTGTGGAGTTGTTCGCCAGCGACAAGCAGCATGTCCTGGACCTTTACTGCAGCAAGGGGAAGAACTGCAGCTACAAATTTTACTGGCCCTCTTTCGGGATGGCCTACGGGAACCCCAGGTTTAGTGAACTGGGGAAGGTCCTGACCAAGGTGGCCTTGGACCGTTCCTGTATGGTCCTGTGTTCCCCCGATTGGGGAGCCCATGGGGGCAACGAATACTGGCGAAACCTCCTTGACAGGCTGACTATCAGCTCTGTTCGTTTACCTGATGAGGCCATCTACGTGGCTCTGGGGCGTAAGATGCCTATTCGGAAACCCGGATGGGGGAGTATGCTCAGCGTGGTGGACGGAGGTCTTACCTCCATCCCCTGGGAGGAGCTGGACCCGACTCTGGTCCAGGCTATACAACGAGAAAGCGATGGACTCGCCTTGGGTGACTTGAAGGATCGACTGCGACCTCAAGATGCTATTGAGACTACACCCGGAGGAGATGAATACGTTCTGACTAACACCAACGCCCCCAACTCTCCTTGCCATGTACCTGTTCCTGATGGAGTCTCTGTGTGTGGACTATCCGAGCTACCTAGCTTTATCCACTCAGATGACAAAACTGAGCACGACGCCTTCTTCGTGCAGACCTGTGTGGAGGAAGTGGAAAACGCCGAGTACCTCGCTCCACTGAAACCCCTACTCTCCATGAGGGTGGAAGACCCCGTGGACGAAGAGCTGGACCCTCGATCCAGGCTAAGGGAGTATGTGGACTCCAAGAGGAAGTTGGTGGCGAAAAAGCTATGCTACGCTAAGCCTACCCGCAGCTCATGGCCACTGAAGCAAGGACGTATGGGAGATCTATCCCAATTGAAGGAGGACCTCGACAGAAGATCACCACCTGGCAAAGGGAGGTAGATCTTAAGTTCATGAAGAGCGTGTGGGGCGCCCATGTGAGGACCCCAGAGGAGGACGACCTCTCGGAGGAATGTGTATGTGAACCCCGTCGAGCGTGCCTATGTTGCCATCGTCCATCGGAGATGGTTGAACAAGACCTCCTATATGCCCACCACGGGTTGAAGGACACTACCAAGGGCGAAGAGTCGAAGGACGATCACCTCCCGACGTCTATTACTCAGGGGGCAAGCAACTTACACTCTGACGAGGACATGGAGGACAAGATCAAGCTATTCAACCCGCGGGTGCAGACGCTTATAAGAACCTATCTGGAGGTGTCCGGAGAACTACCCCCTCCAGCCTCATGTGACAAGCTGGTACAGATGGACCTCAAGCTGAAACCCGACTTCGTGGGTCACAAGAGCCGGAGGAGACCCTATCCAGCTCCTAAAGAGCAGGCCGACGAGATTGAGCGACAGATACAAGAATGTATCGACGCTGGCCTAGTCCTGGAGTACAAGGACGGGGACTGCCCCCAACACTGCAGCCCCTGGTTTCTGGTGGCTAAGCCTGGGTCTACAGCCAAACGGCTGGTAGTGGACTACAGAGAGCTGAACAAGAAAACGCTGAACCACTCAGGGTCCATTCCTAATATGGAGTCTACCCTTGAGAAGATAGCCTCCTGTCGCTACAAGGGCAAGATGGACAAGAGGAGCGGATTCTGGCAAGTGGACCTGACGCCCAACGCTCAGGAGCTACTGGCCTTGATCACCCCTCAGGGGAGGGTGTTCAAGTGGAAGGTCATGCCATTTGGCGTGGCCCATGCACCCGCTCTATTCCAAGAGCTGATGAACAAGATCTTGTCCATCCTACGAAGGAGACGTAAGGTGCAGGAACTTATATCCAGTGGGGCGCAGATGGAAGCACACATCGACGATGTATGCCTCAGGACCAATACCCAGGAGGACCACCTAATCCTCTTGGGTGAGTTCTTTGCAGTCTGCCAGGAGAACCACACACGACTCAAGCTGGAGAAGTGTGAGTTCATGCAGGGGACCATGCCTACCTGGGGTTTGACGTTGGCTATGGGTGGTGGACCCCAGCGGCCTCTAAGGCCAAGCCCCTGATGGATGCTAAGGTACGACACGAAGACCCCAAGAAAGGACTTCATGATGTACACAGTTTCATTGGGGCGTGCAACTTCTATCGCCGCCATATCAAAAACTTCACCTACACCAGCGCAATTCTGACGGACTTGATCAAGAAGAGTACTACTTGGCGCTGGGGCCCACAAGAGCAACAAGCGTTTGACGAGCTCAAAGACAAGGTGGCCAACGCTAAGTGCTTGGGCGTGCCTAGGGCACAAGGGGAGATTATCCTGGTGACCGACGCCAGCAATGTGGGCAGTGGTGGAACGTTGTTCCAATGGCAAGCACTAGAGAAGGAGGAGTTCGACTCGGCCATTTCCCAATGGGGGACGGAAGGTCTCAACCGAGATGGAACCCTCAAGCACAGCTACCCTGACGACAAGTGGGTCCTAGTACCTCTGGGCCACCGGAACTGGAAGTGGAACCAGGCCAGGGGGAACTACTCCACCTATGAGCAGGAATTGCTCGCGGGTATGCTAGTGCTATCCTCACAATCACGACTGTTGGGGAGTAACCCTGTGGTCTGGCTGTGCGACCAAGAGCCGGTCCGCACTTTCCAGCAGGGCCCCCCACCTGAGAAGGCCAAGCTACGGCGCTGATGGACCTACCTCAGTCAACTACGGCTGACGGTACACCATATCCAGGGAGTGAAGAACGAGTGTGCAGACTACATTAGCCGCAACAACTTCGACGCCCTGATTGGTGCCCGGTCTGAATGTCACTGAAGCGCTGGCTAAGGAGGCGTTCAGCCGTATGGACGTCCACTTGGACCTCAACATGACAATGATACGCCCCCTGGATGGTCTCCAACAATCGGAGTACCTGAAGGAGTTTGGGGATATCTACAAGCGGCTGGAGAAACGCCTTGAACCCCTCCTGGTCAACCAAGATCAGTGGAAGAGGGACAAGAGCTACTTCTGGCACGAGGACCGCATCGTGGTACCTAGTGACAGAGTCCCAGCGCTGCTGAAGTGGACCCATGAGTCCAGCGGTCATGTGGGTGCTGAGCGTACCCTGAGGCTATTCAAGCAGTGGTTCCACACTACGTGGACTGACGACCAACTGCGGAAAACCCTCCAGCCAATCGTGGACAAGTGCCCGTGCAGGTCCTGCAAACCAGGGGATATCAGGGACAGAGGTCTCTACTCGACCCTGCCCATCCCTCACTGTGCTAACAGTGTACTATATGTGGACTACACGGAGATGCCGAAGTTCGGGGACTATGACTTCCCCCTCGTTGTAACCTGTGGGTTGACCAGGTTTACCAGGGTGTTCCCATGTACCAAGCACATTACCAGGGAGGAGACTATCAAGATACTCCTGGAGGAGTGGTTTTGTGTCTATGGGGCGCCAAAGGAGATCAACTCCGATGAGGACGTACGAGTACGCTCAGATACAGGCTGGTACAAGAGGGTCCTGAGGTCCCTCAATGTCCAAGTGTCTACGGGGATTCCCTACTCGCACACGAGCAACCCCCTATGTGTGCGACAGATCCGTGTCCTCAAGGAGAATGTAAGGATATGGTGCAAACCTGAACGCACCAGAGACTGGGTGAGACTACTCCGCGTCATATCCTTGATGATGAACTCCCAAGAGAGTTCAGCTACTGGCTACTCGCCCCATGAGCTATTTCTAGTGAAGCAGTAGTGGCAGGGTCTCCCTACCGCTACCCCCTGTGGCTCGCACGCGCGCTGAATAGCGCAATTTATGACGTAAAATGGTATTACGAAGGCTATAGAACAACAGCGAGAATTGCCGTTTTTTATATTAAAATAGCAGTTTTTTATACTAAATTTCCGCTGTTGTACCCCATTTTGTAATTATTCGCGAGATTTCACTGTTTTTCCGTGTTTTCACAGGCATCTATGTAGATTTGAAAGGCCTGTGGCTAACGCCTTAGAACAGTTTAAGCAACTTAAACCGACTCACGAAATGTTCGATTCTTGCAGAAATTGCGGTGCTTTGCAAGGGGTCCACGAAAACGCTTCAAAACTGTTCTAACAACCCTGAACAGGGACAGCCGCCGGCCGCAGCGCATCGCAGCGCCAAGGAGCGGCGCTAACACGCGCTGGAACCAGAAGGCGCTGGGCGCAGCGCCAGTCATCACCGCAACGTGGCCGTCAGCCGCAGCAAGCGGCCAGAGGAGAGGCAGCAAGTGCCTCCGCAGCGTCCCGGATGAGCAGCAGCGACAGCAGCGGCGTCAGGACGTGGGGACCACAAAATGGTGGCTACAACCTGGACAGCATGAGCGACGCGTCAGACTGGAGTCCCAGTCCAAGGCCAAGTTCGAGCCGCAGTCCCGCGTTCGAGCAACAGAGGTATGGCCCTTCCAGCCGTCAAACTTATGGCCGTGGGAACCAGTACGGCGGCAGCATCGGCCGTTCCAAGAGCGGCAGTACCAGCCGCAATCCGGATTACCGTGACAGCCACCCAGCCGTCGAACGAGAACTCTTCCGCAAGTCGGACCATCGTCAAGCAGCGGGGGAGCGCCAACCAGCATCCTGGAGAACGCCGGAGCGCCAATCAGCGCTCCACCTAAGACAAGGTCCAAGCCGTGGTCACGCAGACCGTGGTCAAGCGTCGAGGGAGCGCCAACCTGCGCCCCAGAAAGCGCCGGAGTACAGACCAGTACCCCAACGTGGAGGAGAGTGCACCGGAAATCCACGCAACCCCAGTCCCAGTCGGTTAAGCTCGGAGATCGCCATCTTACCAACCGAGACGGTGGAGTTGAAGGCCTGGGCCGCAGAGATGACAGCGTGGGCGAGGAATGCAGCAGCAGAGATCCGGACCCTGAAGTCGGAGCAGGAGAGTCTGCAAGAGCGAGTCCGCCGCCTGGAGAAGACGTCCAAGACGAAGTCCGCTACGGGCGAAGAGAAGAAAAGGGTGGAAGTCGTGGAGGACTTCCAGACGCCGAAAAAGACCGCCACAACCAGCGGAGCGACCAACCAAGACAGTGGGACGCAGACGCCTGGCAGTGGCAGCCGTCGTTGGAGACGGTGATAATTTAAAATTCCGTTTGTTGGAATTCCTGTGGGCAAGTCCAGTCTTGTCAGACTTGCCGAGGTGAGAGCCCAGTCTTGTCAGGCTCCACCAACCGGGTATATATGTGGGTCTTAAAACCCATGTATATATGGGCAGGTCAGCCCCTGGCACACGCACCCGCACTTGTACAGTACAGTGCACGGTGCCTGGGTAAGGCACGAACTGACACAGCAACATGGATTTGATGCTGAGTTGCAGTGCTGTGTGCATGCCTGTCCTGTTGCTTGATTTTTGAAAGCATGGAGGTTTTCGGAAAACTGAAAACTTTTGCCAGGTTTTCAAAAACAAACGGGGCAGGCCACCCAGAGCCTTTTTCTTAATCTTTTCCTAGTGTGGCAAAGCAGGTTTTTGCCTGAGGGTAGTATTGGTGCTCCCCACCGGACACCTAGGAAGAGGCTACCTCCGGGGTTTGTTTTTCCCCTTGGGGGATAAACAAACCTTTAAGTAGGGGGGTGAAGCGGTAGCGGCAGGGTCTCCCTACCGCTACCCGCTGTGGCTCGCACGCGCGCTGAATAGCGCAATTTATGACGTAAAATGGTATTACGAAGGCTATAGAACAACAGCGAGAATTGCCGTTTTTTATATTAAAATAGCAGTTTTTTATACTAAATTTCCGCTGTTGTACTGCATTTTGTAATTATTCGCGAGATTTCACTGTTTTTCCGTGTTTTCACAGGCATCTATGTAGATTTGAAAGGCCTGTGGCTAACGCCTTAGAACAGTTTAAGCAACTTAAATCCACTCACGAAATGTTCGATTCTTGCAGAAATTGCGGTGCTTTGCAAGGGGTCCACGAAAACGCTTCACTAGGGCGCCCGGCGTGAATCCTACATGCCCCCTATCCAGAGGACACCCATTCAACTGTGGGTGAATGGGTCCAAGAGCAACAAGCGAAGGTGGACAAGGCCAAGGCTATGCTCCAGAGAGTAAGGGAGCGTCAGTGGAACAAGAAGAACAAGCACTGACTACCGGCCACCTACCAAGAGGGGGACTGGGTGCTGGTGCACCACAGTCGACTACCGGCCTGGCCACGCTCCACCAGCGATGACCCATACTTCGGGCCCTACAAGATTCTATCAGTGGATGGACACCGCATCACCGTGCGGTGTTCTCCCCGTCTAGGGGGGACCCTGGTATGCGCTGCTCAACACCTGAAGCGTTACTATGATCCTGAAGACCTCTGTGGGGAGGAGTGGGAGCTGAACGACGAGGAAATCGCCGCCCTAGACTTACAAGGGGCCGCCAGCCCTATGGAAGTTGAAGGGGAACTCCCCGACATGAACGCCGAGGAGATGGCTAAGGAGGGCTTCTACCTGGTGAAGTCGGACCTACGCCACCGCTACCGCCAGGGTTGGCGCTTCCTCACCCTCTGGGAAGGGTTTGGAGTCGAAGAGGCCACCTGGGAGCCCTTCTCTGCGTTTGTTCTACCTGAGGGACGCCTAAACACAGTTCTGGTTGACTACTTGTCCCAGAACAACCTTGGTGAGTTGCTGAGGCTCGCTGAGACGCTTGCCTCCAAGACTAAAGCTAGGGACTGAACCTTACCCCTAAGTGTGCTACGTATGTCTGTGTGTGTCTCACTTCTCTCCCGGGCGTGGCTCCCGAATCAACGGGCTTCGCTGATGTCGGACCGAAGGTCCTAGTCAGTTACTGGTACCACTCCTATGGCGCCCAATTTCTGTGCTGGCGCCTATCCATGGGGGAAGACGGCAAAAGCCCTACCTACTAGAGGGGAGGGGTGGCCAAGTGTGCTAGGGGCATACAAAACGCCCATTTTTGCTAAAGGCCAAAAGCTAACGCACTCCCCTGCCCACATGGAAAAGCACGCGGGACAGGAGACACCACTACTCTACACACCCTACCTACAGTGGCACCATCCTGGTGGGCGAGCGCTACTGCAACTGGCTCAAGCCCCCACACTGGATTACCACTCCTACACTCACACTCTACTGGGTGGTGTTGAAGATCAAGTTGTGAGTCCTAATGACCCTCCTGTGAAGAAGACAAGGGAACACAGCGCTGCTAAGCAACTGTGGCCTAGCAGGGACGTCACAACACGTTTCCCTGCTAGGGCTTGGAGGGGAGAGGCACACAGGTGGCGTGCACAGCGTGGATGTCGATGCAGTCGAACTGCCCTCGCCACTCCTGGCTGAGGTGCAGTTAATTGATTGTGGGATCCGCGCCCTTGTTTAGCAGGGCAAGAAAAAAAGGGACGCTGCGGCACCAATCACCCTACCTGCCCACCTGTAAAGCAAAGGCCAATGAAGGGGTGTTTGCGGCTGAGGAACCAAGCCACATGTAATACGGTAGTAAATAACCCCAATTTTGCCAATCCTGCAACTGCTTCAATCTGAACAATAATCTCCAATAATGGGCCGTATTTCCCAAAACCTATGTTTTCTTGGTGTACTTGGCAGAGAACACAAACCCTCAGATCCCTGGTAGCACTTCTCAAGTCTTGAATTAGTGAAATCTTGAATATTCTCTCACGGAGTGATTTATTTGCAATCCTGCAACATAGGTTTCAACCTATAAGAGTAGAAGTAGACATATCATTCGCACTCAATCAAGAATTGAGTATCATGCAGAATTGCACATGCACACATGGGTTTCCCATATAGGCAAATCCTAATGTGTGTCTACAAAATCACACCTATGCACTCCTGCACATACAAAATGCAACCAATTTACTATATAGCGCCCTACACTGAATTCCTAATAGCTACAAAGCTAAATCAGTGTTATGGGGGCAATGCCAAACCCATTGCACTCCCCTCCCAAGCCTGAACATGGGTGTTCAGCCATGTTTGGGCTGAAAATGTACAAACATTTGTTTGGTGTTGTCCCATTGGCAGCCATAGTATAGGGAAAAAATGCCTTTCAGCATCTGATTTCCATTGAAATCAGTATGTGGGTCTCACCTGCAGTCATACCCACTAAAAGCCCTGCTGGACATGATACAACTTTGCTTTTATTTTACAAAAGCCTTTAAAGCGCTTTCTGCCAAAAAAGCTGCTGTGCTTTCTCCCATCTGGGCGCTGGGGCTGCCCATCCACTACTTACTGCAAAAGCTCAACACCCTGCAGCTTTCCAGAAAAGTGAGAACAAAAAACAAAAAAAATTTACAAACACCCATACCCACACTGCATCCCTGGTTAGCTTGCACAAGAGAAATCAGTGCATCAGGTATATAGGCATGCACAGTGCACAGTGTTTGCAAACGTTGCACAGGCAAAGCGCTGTGCAGATCTCTGTACTCAGTAAAGTACAACGCAGCGCTGCACTGAGTGTGTAGCTGCTGGGGTATATATATATTAATAAAAAAAAAATCATATAATCAAACGTGTGTACAACCAGTGCTCAGAAAGCAAACAAAAGCAAAAGCACTTAAGCGTGCGACCCTTGAAACAAAAGCTGTACCAGCCTCGTTATCACCCGCTGTAGCTGCACACGCTGTCCTCCTCGTCGCCCTCTTTTTGTTCTCTTGACATTTGCGTCGCTGTCGCCTTTGCTGGATGCTTGTTGAAACTGCTCTCGCCGTTGCATCTTGCCACTTGCCTGGCGTCGCCCTTTTGCGTCAGCATAGCGTGTTCCATGGCCGCCATATTCCCTCGTATTCGAGTCCTCGAATCCTTCTACTTCTGTGATTTCCTCTCGTTCACTTGGGCTCGTGTCGTAACCAGTCCGCGCCTTGGTTTTTGTTTTTCGAACACTTCGCTCCAGCTTGCGTCCATCATCAGAGCCGCCATTCAGCCCTCCCTTTGGCTGTCTGGTTCTCATCTCCTTCATCTCCCCTCTGTCGCCCCTCGCCGTGTTTGCGTCCTCGTAGTTCATTGTCGCCTTATCTCCTCTCGTGTCCCCCAGGCCCTTGGTTATGTCGTACTTGCTTGCCAACTGCTGTAAATATCCCTGTACTTGGTCATGGGTGGGCAATACCTCAACTCGGCCCCTCAGTTCTTGTATCTGTTGTTGTCCCGCCACCAGCGGCCGTAACATCTTGTTCAGCGTCATCTTGACCTCCTGCAATCTTTGTTCGAAGATCTCCAACAGCCTGCTGCTTCTTTCAACTAATCTGCGTGCAGTCGTTACCAGCTCCGCTTGCTGATCCTTGAGCCTCGTAGTTTCCTCCTCCAGCTGCTGATATTGGGTTTCCCATATCGCCTGCTCTGCCCGATTGCGGCTTTGTAGTTCGTCCTCTTCCGCGTTTTCTTCCAAACTCTTGCGCTGCACTTGCTGCCTGAGGCGCGCCCCAAACTCCGTAAACGCCTGCTGCAACCAGTTGGTTACGGCTTTTGCCTCCTCATCTGGCAGCTTACGTCTGTCCACTTGTTCGCGGTCCACGGTGATCTCCATCGCACACTGAATCTGCGTCAGCCTCTGCCGTACTGCTCCCTCGCCCTCCAACTTCTTTGCATGGCACTCTCCAGTGTCGTTGTCATGGCAATCGCAACGTTGTCCCCAGCCGTCAAGGCTTCTGCACACAGGAGAGCCACGGCGCACAGTGGCAGAACTCCTCGGACGCAACCGTACCGACGAACACGTCCTTACGGCATTTTTATCACGGCACTCCCGAGTGTCGCTGCCATGGCAATCGTCACGTTGTCCCCAGCTGTCAAGGCCCCTGTATACAGGCGAAACACGGCGCACAGTGGCAGAACTCCTCGAACGCAACCGTACTGACGAACACGTCCTTACGCCATTTTTATCACGTCTGTGGTTGTCTTTTGATACAAAACCCTCACATTCACTGGAGTCACGGCGCGTTCTGCTGAATTTGTGGTCCCTACAGTACTCTCGCTGACCAGGACTGGCGCTGCGATACTTGCGGTTGCCACGGCTGCTCTCCTGTTGATCTGGAGGCCTTCTGGTCTTCATTTTGCAGGGCTAATAATTACACTCCAGCTCCAAATACACCAATCAGTGCAAATAAATTGTAATACGGTAGTAAATAACCCCAATTTTGCCAATCCTGCAACTGCTTCAATCTGAACAATAATCTCCAATAATGGGCCGTATTTCCCAAAACCTATGTTTTCTTGGTGTACTTGGCAGAGAACACAAACCCTCAGATCCCTGGTAGCACTTCTCAAGTCTTGAATTAGTGGAATCTTGAATATTCTCTCACGGAGTGATTTATTTGCAATCCTGCAACATAGGTTTCAACCTATAAGAGTAGAAGTAGACATATCATTCGCACTCAATCAAGAATTGAGTATCATGCAGAATTGCACATGCACACATGGGTTTCCCATATAGGCAAATCCTAATGTGTGTCTACAAAATCACACCTATGCACTCTTGCACATACAAAATGCAACCAATTTACTATATAGCGCCCTACACTGAATTCCTAATAGCTACAAAGCTAAATCAGTGTTATGGGGGCAATGCCAAACCCATTGCACCACACTCCACGTATTATACGCTTCTCAGTGTGACCTATAATACGCTGTCCTCAAACACCCCTGTCAAGCAAGCAAGCGTTAAGAGACTCCTCAGGTTCTCTTAAAGAACGTACCAAGGAGCCCCTGGGTAACCTAAACAAGGTTTACCGTGCGCATTTCGCGTGGCCTACCCTTTAATGCGTGTGTGAATGCGGGAGCATGCACGAGTTTGCGAACAACCTTCCGCAATCACTGTCTTGCTGCCTAATCTTACCCACGATCACGAACTCCACCAGGGGGTGGTCCCACCTGGGCTTACCTACCTTACCTACCACTGGAGAGTGAAGCAAGGTGAGGAGAAAAACGAGGCGCAAGCGAAAGACATCGCTATGCACTTGTGTGTATGTCTAATCACCCTGATCTGACCTCTAATCATCTGCAATCTTTCTAATCTAGCCCTCTATCGTTTGTTAGCGCTGCTACAAGACTCGTTCACGGAGACACGAGACGAGCAATGTGCATGCTGCATACGAGACGAGCACACCTGAGGTTTATACCTGATTCATTGAAGTCTTTTCGTTGATTTTGGAATTCTTGGATTTTCGATTATTTCTATCAGTGTGGGTGGAATCTGTATGTTTATTTATTTATGCGTGTCACGTCATTTTCCTGTCTACGTGACACATACGTTTATAATCTCATTATTTCTGTATTTTCCGGCACTTCGCTAGGAGCCGCTCCTGCGCGCCGCCTTTTTCTGCGTAGGAATTTCTTGATTGAAAAAATCGAGAGATAACTACTATTTTTATAAAAATGTGCATCTGATGCACAATTGGATTCTGCTCAGGTGTGTTGTCTTAGAAACATTCTAGGCCGTCATTTGACGGATTTAGGTGTTGTCACTTCGCAGTTGCGTGGATTCGTCCATAATTCTCCCATTCCTGTCTGTACAGATACCCACACGCAGCCTCGCTGAGTAGGCCGTGTTCGGGACGAAACGCAGCAGCCTGGAGAGACTGAGCAGAACCCAAGACCCCTCCAAGGGGCAATTTAATTTTTTTACGACTCCCTTCGCCCTAAGACAGGTCACAGGTCGCCTGCAGGTTTACGATAACCCATGCAAGTGTGTATATTGCGTCTTGCGTTGGGTTTATGTGGCGCTGCGTCTTGGAGGGAGGGATGCATATGCACATGCTTTTGGCATGCTCCCAACCTAACCCAACCAAGCCACAGGAACCCCGGCAGCGCCATGAGCGCTGAGCTTTCTGTAGGAAATGTCACGAACACAGCAGCAAAAAGGCGCCAGCCATGGTGAGCGCCCATTTTTCCAGTGTGAGGGGGGCCATAGGTATCTCAAAGTAGATGTGGAAACCAAGGAAAGGCCAAGAAAAATACCCTTTTTCCTAAAATGCGACAGTGGTGGCCACCACAGCACAAGGGGGGAGTAAGAAAAAGTGTTTTTCCAATGCCTTGAGGCATACTCTAGTTGTATTAGAGATGCATTAAGCACTCTAGCATTTTTATCTTAGTATTGGCCTAACCAAAATTGGTGAAAACACGTTTTGACTTATGGAACCAAACACTAAATCAGGATGTGGAGTGGACCCCTTAATCCCCTATCAATGTGAGCCTATTCATCTTTTCCTGAGTTGACTGAGAACTGACATATCCAGGGCAG
This sequence comes from Eutreptiella sp. 'Long Island Sound 2002', assembly GCA_964036045.1. NCBI lineage: Eukaryota > Euglenozoa > Euglenophyceae > Eutreptiales > Eutreptiaceae > Eutreptiella > Eutreptiella sp. 'Long Island Sound 2002'. The sequence continues at coordinate 10,545,213 of OZ038390.1, forward strand.
AGCCTATGAATTTATCTATGTTTTCTCATGAATTCTTAGCTATCCTAGTGGTATGCACCCTAGGGGGCTGGGCACCTCTTTTTGAGAGGTCCTGGGTTCAATTCCTGGTCAGCCTAGCTAAGTAGGAAGATCCCATGTGACATGGCAGTGACCTCATCGCCACATGCCATGCCACCTCAGCACATATGGGACCCAAAACAAAGAGTGCACATCTCCTGAGATGGCACTATGGAGATTGAGTGACCATGGGGCAGTTTTCCAACTCTTTTCCCAAAGCATTTTAACTATCTTTGTGAATATGCAATCCGATTTGCCCTGAGTTGCAGTTTCTGTGATTATTCTTACATCTTTCACTGTTTACACTGCAGCCCTTCATGCTTTGATCCTGATTCTCTTCTACTTGCTTAGCTCTGGCTTGGGTTATCCTGGATCGGTTGTATTCCAGCAAATAGAACATTTTCCTCATCAAAAACAAGCAGCGGGACACCCTACACCAGCAGCAAGCAGCAGGAGAGGCACAACAAACACACAGTGTTGAAATCACTATAAAACGTTCGAGGCATTCACACGTTGTGTCGCTTTCCCTGTGCCCTAATCCACCCTTGCCTTCTCTTCACAGGTTAGAAAAGAAAGTGCTTGCTCGTGTTCCTGTTGCCGTAGCGCTTAAATAGGGTTGCTTAAAACGATTAGGCTTGTTTTGCGCTGTGCAGTGCGCCATTCTCTCTCCTCTTCCTGCAGGGAATAAAGTAAGAAGAGCGTGCATGACACACAATGCATTAGTCGCCTAGGGTTGTTTATAAATCGCTGTAGGCTCGTGCAAACGCTTAGGGTCGTTTCGCGTTCCTGTTACCTTCGGCATTCACATGATGCGTCGTGAGTAAGGTAGGTAAGCCCAGGAGGAGCTCACCCCTTGGTTGAGTGAAGCTAAGGTTTGTTGTGGTGGGTAAGATTAGTGGAAAATGTAAACCTGTGCATACCTGTGCATGCATAGGGCGCATTAAAGGGTAGGCCACGCGTGTTGCACACGGTAAAACTCTTGTTTAGGTTATCCAGGGACTCCCCCCTACATTCTTTAAGAGAACGGGTGGAGTTCCTTAAGCTTGCTTGCTTGTAACGTCGTGAGTGGACAGTGTCTATTAGGGCAGCCTGAGAAGCGTATAATAAGTGGAGGCTGTCTTGGTTCCTCCGCCACTTGCCAGGTCCATTCGCCTTTGCTTTACAAGTGGGCAGGTGAGGGTGATTGGTGCAGCTGCAGTTGCCTTTGGCGACTTTGAATTTTTCTGCCCAGGCTAAAATGGGCGCTGATCACACAATCAACAAACTGCAACTGAGCCAGGAGTGGCGAGTGCAGTCCGACTTTTTCGACATACACGCTGTGCACGCAAACTGAGCACCCCTTGCCTGCAAGCCCTGACAGGGAAACGCGTGATGGCGTCCCTGTTAGGCCACAGTTGCTTAGTAGCGCTGTGTTCTCTTGTTTCTCCACAGGAGGGTCAATAGGGCCCGAGACCTCTTTGACATGAGCGCCCAGTAGCGTGTGTAGGTGTTAGGGTCAGCATGCCTGGTAGGTGATGAGTGCAAGTGCTGAGTGCTCACTCTGCCTTCGAGGGCTGGTGCTGGCGTTAGTGAGTGTAGTGTAGTGGTGTCTCCTGTCCCGCGTGCTTTTCCACGTGGGCAGGGGAGTGCGTTAGCATTTGGCCCTTAAAAAAATGGGCCTTTTGCATGCCCTTAGCACACATGGTCAGCCCTCCCCTCTAGTAGGTAGGGCTTTTGCCGTCTTCCCCCAAGGATAGGCGCCAGCACAGAAACTGGGCGCCATAGGAGTGGTAATAGTACCTGATTAGGACCTTCGGTCCGAAGTCAGCGAAGCCCGGTCTCCGGGAGCCACGACGGGGAGAGAAGTGAGACACATACAGACATACGTAGCACACTTAGGGGTATGGTAAACCCTGCAAGGAAGGGTAGAACCTCATGGGTCTGGACCAGTCAGGGGTCCTAACTGTGGGCACGCTTGTCCCCACGGAGGGTCGAAACATCTCTCTTCATAACACCTTGCTTGCCATCCCCCCCTGGAGTAGTAAGCCACCGTTCTTCGCTGGCTCCCCAAGGTCATTACATCAGGGCAGTCCCCATGCAACACATGGTCAACAAGGCACACACTCACTGGGTGGCTGCAAACCTGATAAGCGGCCATCTGGCTCACGCTGGTAACCATAGGCATGGGACTGCAGGGCACAGCCAGGGCAGGAACAGTGCTCCGCAAGCAGCGGATGTGTAGGTGTTTGCACCGCCGAACCCGATTGGGGGTGGGTGTTAGTATATTCACCGTAACTGGAGCTCTACAGGAGTTCTGAGCCTGTCCTGGCACACACTGAGTAGGTCTAGCTGTTCTGCACAAGAGTGCTCACCGCCCATCGGAGGTTAGGAAACAGTCAATAGACTGTCACAGTGAGATTAGGTTTTCTTTTTCCGCTTGGACAGAGTCTCAGCACGGGTTAGTAGCTGTCCCTCGTTATTCTCAATGTTGTAAGAACGAGAGATGGGGTTGATACTCCGATCTGGCTGTATAAAGGCGGACATGGGTTCCCGGGTCGCCTCAGATAGCCCATAGCCATCCCATTAGATACTCGTGGCGTGCAATACCTGCAACCACCTAGTAGCCACCCACTGCCATCTCATCGGCAGTCACCTCCCCGAGTTCGTGTGCCTCCTCTGGGCTGCCAGCGTTCTCTAGGTCGATACGCTTGACGTCACTGTCGCTGAGGCACCATTCATCCTAGGACAAATTGTCAGCGGAGTGATAGTGCCTGAACTGTTTAGGCGCACAAAGCAGTTCACCACCTAGACGTGGACTGCACCTGACAAGGATCCTCGACCCATCTATCCTGATAATACGATAGGGCCCAAAATAAGGGTCCTGTAGACAGTTAGGGCGCCAGGAGGGTAGGCGTGAACGGTGCACCAAAACAAAGTCACGCAACGTTGAAACTGGCAGGCCGCCGTAGGCGATTCCGTCAGCTCAGCTCACGGTTACGGATATGTCTCAGGTTAGTCGCAGACTGGTTAGCCATTGACTGCTTGCGTTCCATCCAATCTCCAACAGGGCTCTTGAAGTCCTCAGGAAAAGAGGTTTTGAAGAACCAAGCAGGTCATCCTCCATGAAACAGCTCGTGGGGGCTGAAACCCGTGGAAGAGCTCCTCTGAGAGTTCATGGTCAGCACTGCCCAGGGCACTAGGCGTACCCAGTGTTTGGTACTTTCCTCTTTCATCAGGATTCTCAGCTTCTGTTCAACCACACGGTTTTGTCTCTCACAAAGAGGGTTAGATGTGTCGGTATAGGGCACACCTGTGGTTACCTCAACGGTGAGGGCATTCAGCACTCGTTTGTACCATCCAGTGTCACTGCGGATGCGTACATCCTCATCAGAGTGCACCTGCTCAGGTGCTCCATAGGGTTGGAACCATTGTTCGACCAACATTTTCACAGTCTGCTCACTTATGATTTTCTTATTGCAAGGGAACACACGGGTGAAGCGAGACAGGCTACAGGTGACCACTAGGCAACTATCATAGGCGCCGAAGCGAGGTAGGCCGTGGATGAAATCCACGTAGAGAAGAGAGTTAGTACAATGGGGTATGGGTAAGCTGGAAATCAGTCCCCTATCCCTGCTGTCGCTCTGCTTGCTGGCATGACAGGCACAAGCATCAACAATGGTCTGCATACGAGACCTCAGTTCAGTCAGAGTTAGACCAGAGTAGAAGTCCACTGAGCGATTAGCGCCAGTGTGACCTGAGCAGAGATGGGACCACTGTAGGCACCCATCAAGTCGGGCCTGAGGCACGACAATACAGTCCTCGTAGAAGAGGTACTGGTTGTTTTTATACCACTGGTGCCCGTCAATGACACGGGGTTCGAGTCCAGTGCTGGGGGTCTGGAGAATTTCTTTATACTCTGACTGATAGTCAGTTAGGCTCCAACCCTCGAGGATTCCAGCAGTCCGCATAGACAGGTCCAGCTGGACATCCATACGCTGGAAAGCCTCTTTTGGCGAGTGCCTCAGAGCTCTCACCAATAAGCGCACGAAGTCATTGCGCGATATATAATCAGACAGTTCATTTTTGCTACCGGGGATATGATGGACTACCAGCCTGAACTGGCTCAGGTAAGTCCACCACCGCTATAGTTTCGCTTTCTCCGGTAGTGGGCCCTTCTGAAATAACTTCACGGGTTCTTGGTCGCAGAGCCAGAAAATAGGATTAGATCCGAAAAGTCGGGACTGTGATGAGAGCACCAACATACCGGCCAGGAGTTCCTGGTCGTAGGTGCTGTAATTGGAACGCGCTTGGTTCCATTTCCAGTTCCACTGTCCCAGTGGGACAAGCCGCCACTCACTGGTAGGATAGTCATGCTTCAAGGAGCCATCACGGTTCAGTCCGCTAGTACGGTAATTGCAGTGGGTTAGTTCAGCTGGGTTAAGTTCCTGCCATTGGTAGATTGTTCCATCCCCCCCTACATCACTGGCATCAGTGATGAGGACTATCTCGCCCTTAGGGCGAGGTACTCCCAGGCAGTTGGATGAGGCAATTTTCTTCTTCAACTCCTGGAAACACTCCTCCTCTCTGGCGCTCCACCTCCAGGGAGTAGTTTTCTTGATTAGGTCAGTGAGAGGGGCAGAGGAGTAGGTAAAATTGTGGATGTGGCGCCTATAGAAGTTACAGGCGCCCACAAAACTCCTCACGTCGTGTGTAGCCTTCTTAGGGTCATCGCGAATCTGCATGTCCTGTAGGGGCTGCATCTTAGACGCGGCTGGTTTCCACCAGCCATACCCCACATCGAAACCTAAATACTCCATGTCCTCTTTCATGAACTCGCATTTTTCGAGTTTGATTCGGAGATGGTTTTCCTGACAAACAATGAAAAATTCACGGAGGAGAAGGACATGGTCCTCTTGCTTAGGCGGCTGAAGTTGCATGGTCAAAATCACACCAAATGCACCCAATTTGGACCATGCAAAAAAATAGTTTTTCACAGGCTCTGTTTTTTTAAAACAGAATATGAGTCCAAAGAAAGTATCTTTCTTACCATTTGTGCCATTTTGTGCCTTTTTTCGAACAGCCGAAAACAAAAAAAAACTATAAAAAAATAAATAAATCTTATGATTTCAGTGGAAAATGATGTGCTTTTAGCGGAAATTGGCCAATAAATACATTTTGCATTCCCCTTGTTTTTTGGATGAACATGGTCTGCAGAAAACATGATTGCAACATCATTTTCTGTTCTGCATGTTCATTGCATACCTGGAAAAATGATTTATTGATCGAATTCTATGCGCGAGGCCTCGCGCAATCAAGAACAAGGATCATTAAAACAGAAGCATGGCGGATTGAATATCAATGCAAAGCATATGCAACATGTGGTTCAAGGGCTGCCTCATGCGCGAGGCCTCGCGCATAACTTACTAAACCAAAAACCTCACCCGATTCATTTTCCTTTGGAAAGATGGCTTCAGGGTCGAGTGGTCTTACTACCCACCCCACGGTTTGATTTTTGATTTGCACTGCCTGAACAAAGAGTCAGATTGTGGTCTGAAAGCAAGAGATTGACCTACTTATCCTTCGAAAACACCACCGCCACTGTAAATACGGTTATATACGGTGTGTTGCAGCTTATGGCCCACAGGCTATCGCCTTCCGTGAACCTCCGGCGGAGTATGTCATAATTTAGCTGCAGGATTCAAGGTCAGCATGTCCATCATCATGAATGATTCATCGTGTCAACATTTTCTTAGAATCTGTTAGATGCTCGCTTTGTGAAATAAAACCTCGCCTACCCAAGGTGAAATGACTTTTGTTTACTGCTGTGGTGCTCGTTTGCCCACTCTCCGTTTACTCATTATTGCTGATTTCAGCTTATTCCAGCCTCAATCTTGTACATTCCTGCATTCCAGGACATTGTGGTGTCAGTTTGTTGGATTTCTGTAGGATCTAGTGACGGCTTCCTCCAATTGCCCTGCCGCGGACCTAGGCAGGACACTTTGTAGTGAATATATACTATCTCTGTTAACGATTGCTCTCTGCGTGTATTTTGACTCCTTAATCCAAGCCCAATTCAGTGTCAATTGTCTTAATCCCTGCCAATTCTGTATGCATTTTGGCCATCTTGAGCACATGTTGGTTCGACAGGAGAAAAGCGGGAATAACACGATGTAGAGTACGTGGAGGACACCGTAGCGTGCCCGCGAGAGCAACAAACGCTCAGAACAGGTCATTTGTCTTGAATCCCCCTGCATTTCATGTGTAATTTTGCCTGACTTTGCTGAATTGCTCCTCATTCTCGACCAGGACACCGTTTGGAATCCTTTCGAGGTACGTTTACGTGTCTTTTGACCTAATTTTGCTTCCTTTGGTTGTTTTCCATGTCTCATTCTTGTACATTCTGGTGGCATTTACCCTGATTCAGTCTCAATCCATTGGATTGTGAGCAAATCTGGACAGATTTTGCTGCTAGGAGGCGCGTTTTTCGGCTTTTCGCCACACTCACGCCTTCGTTGACCCGGTAACACACCCCAGTGTGTTCGTCAAGGGGGAGTGTAAGTGCGGCTACCCTCCATCCGCGCAGATCTGAGGTCAATTCAGGTCAATGCACCCCCATTCAGCCAGACTCAGCTCATTTCCGGACATTTACATATGGGAGCCTTCCCAAATTTTTACCCGAACAGTTCCCTTATATTATGGACACGCCGGATTCAATTCTGGTGTCCGTTGCGGCTGAGATGGTCGCGTTCCAATGATTTGGTGGAATCGCCGGCGCGCGTGCGCAAATCAAATCAGCCAAATATTTTTTCACAATCAGATTTTTTATAAATTATACAGGAAGAATATTCGGGAATTATATATATCATATTATCCGCCTACATTTCCTTGTAGACTGGGATTTTTTGCAAGTTCGTATCTTCATCTTCATTGTCTTCACTGTCGTGCTGGTACCTCATTGACTCCAAGGGCAAGGCCCCAGCACCGACCCCTCCATACCGCCAGGACGCACAGAAGGGATACCTGCCCTCTGTTCCCTTTCCCCATGCCGGCCCTGAGGCCTCCGGCCAGGCTCTGCGGAGCTTTCTCAAAGGGAATAGCTTAGAATACCCGGAGGAGATGAATACGTCGTGACTAACACCAACGCCCCCAACTCTCCTTGCCATGTACCTGTTCCTGATGGAGTCTCTGAGTGTGGACTATCCGAGCTACCTAGCTCTATCCACTCAGATGACGAAACTGAGCACGACGCCTTCTTGGTGCAGACCTGTGTGGAGGAAGTGGAGAACGCCGAGTACGTCACCCCACTGAAACCCCTACTCTCCATGAGGGTGGAAGACCCCGTGGACAAAGAGCTGGACCCTCGATCCAGGCTAAGGGAGTATGTGGACTCCAAGAGGAAGTGGGTGGCGAAAAAGCTATGCTACGCTAAGCCTACCCGCAGCTCATGGCCACTGAAGCAAGGACGTATGGGAGATCTATCCCAATTGAAGGAGGACCTCGAACAGAAGATCACCACCTGGCAAAGGGAGGTAGATCTTAAGCTCATGAAGTGCGTGTGGGGTGCCCATGTGAGGACCCCAGAGGAGGACGACCTCTCGGAGGAATGTGTATGTGAACCCCCTCGAGCGTGCCTATATTGCCATCGTCCATCGGAGATGGTTGAACGAGACCTACTATATGCCTACCAAGGGTTGGAGGATACTACCAAGGGCGAAGAGTTGGGGGAGGATCACCTCCCGACGTCTATTACTCAGGGGCCAAGCAACTTACACTGTGACGAGGACATGGAGGACAAGATCAAGCTATTGGACCCGCGGGTGCAGACGCTTATAAGGACCTATCTGGAGGTGTCCGGAGAACTACCCCCTCCAGCCTCATGTGACAAGCTGGTACAGATGTACCTCAAGCTGAAACCCGAGTTCGTGGGTCACAAGATCCGGAGGAGACCCTATCCAGCTCCTAAAGAGCAGGCCGACGAGATTGAGCGACAGAAACAAGAATGTATCGACGCTGGCCTAGTCCTGGAGTACAAAGACGGGGACTACCCCCAACACTGCAGCCCCTGTTCCCTGGTGGCTAAACCTGGGTCTACAGCCAAACGGCTGGTAGTGGACAACGGAGAGCTGAACAAGAAAATGCTGAACCGCTCAGGGTCCATTCCTAATATGGAGTCTACCCTTGAGAAGATAGCCTCCTGTCGCTACAAGGGCAAGATGGACAAGAGGAGCGGATTCTGGCAAGTGGACCTGACGCCCAACGCTCAGGAACTACTAGCCTTCATCACCCCTCAGGGGAGGATGTTCAAGTGGAAGGTCATGCCATTTGGCATGGCGAACGCACCCGCTCTATTCCAAGAGCTGATGAACAAGATCCTGTCCATCCTACGAAGGAGACGTAAGGTGCAGGAACTTATATCCAGTGGGGCCCAGATGGAAGCACACATCGACGATGTATGCCTCGGGACCAATACCCAGGAGGACCACCTAATCCTCTTGGGTGAGTTCTTTGCAGTCTGCCAAGAGAACCACACACGACTCAAGCTCGAGAAGTGTGAGTTCATGCAGGAGACCATGCAGTACCTGGGGTTTGACGTTGGCTATGGGTGGTGGACCGCAGCGGCCTCTAAGGCCAAACCCCTGATGGACGCTAAGTTACGACACGAAGACCCCAAGAAAGGACTTCATGATGTACGCAGTTTCACTGGGGCGTGCAACTTCTATCGCCGCCATATCAAAAACTTCACCTACACCAGCGCAATTCTGACGGACTTGATCAAGAAGAGTACTATTTGGCGCTGGGGCCCACAAGAGCAACAAGCGTTTGACGAGCTCAAAGACAAGGTGGCCAACGCTAAGTGCTTGGGGGTGCCTAGGGCACAAGGGGAGATTATCCTGGTGACCAACGCCAGCAATGTGGGCGGTGGTGGAACGTTGTTCCAATGGCAAGCACTAGAGAAGGAGGAGTTCGACTCGGCCATTTCCCAATGGGGGACGGAAGGTCTCAACCGAGATGGAACTCTCAAGCACAGCTACGCTGACGACAAGTGGGTCCTACTACCTCTGGGCCACTGGAACTGCAAATGGAACCAGGCCAGGGGGAACTACTCCACCTATGAGCAGGAATTGCTCGCGGGTATGCTGGTGCTATCCTCACAAGCACGACTGTTGGGGAGTAACCCTGTGGTCTGGCTGTGCGACCAAGCGCCGGTCCGCACTTTCCAGAAGGGCCCCCCACCTGAGAAGGCCAAGCTACGGCACTGGTGGACCTACCTCAGTCAACTACGGCTGACAGTACACCATATCCAGGGAGTGAAGAACGAGTGTGCAGACTACATCAGCCACAACAACTTCGACGCCCTGATTGGTGCCCGGTCTGAAGCGCTGGCGGAGGAGGCATTCAGCCGTATGGACGTCCACTTGGACCTCAACATGACTATGATACGCCCCCTGGATGGTCTCCAACAATCGGAGTACCTGAAGGAGTTTGGGGATATCTACAAGCGGCTGGAGAAACGCCTTGAACCCCTCCTGGTCAACCAAGATCAGTGGAAGAGGGACAAGAGCTACTTCTGGCACGAGGACCGCATCGTGGTACCTATAAAGAAGGTCCCTACCAGGACCGGCCCCCGCTGTGCCCCTTCCGCCTGTAATCCCTGCTGATTTGCTCCTGATCAATGCTTGCATTTCTCAAAGTCCCGGGTCCAAAATCCAAAAATATAGAAAATCGAAAATACAATCCTCCTTCAACCCTGAACAGCAATCAGATCCCACAAATGCAGCAATAACCCGATTCACAATCCAATCCACGATGCGGGCTTCCGTTCAGCACACCGGTCTTCCCACGGTGGCGGGCATGTACAAGAATTGCACCAAGGAAGAAAGCCCTGAAATTGGCATATGAACACAAATAAAGCAAAGTTGGGGAAAGATGGAAACTTACACAATCACAGCCATAGACCCCTCATTCCCTGGACTCAAGACCTTCCCTTGACTCACCAACATGATGCCCTGAACCCAGTCCAATAAGATGGTTAAATGCCATGTATCAAAAGTCACTACATAAACCCCAAAAATGTGTTCACTCCCAAGCCTCTAAATCCTAGCCCAATAGGGGAGGTGGCGTGTCATGGCCTAGAGTGGCACTCAGGATCATGCCCTACCCTGACATAACCTTGGTTGGACTTGTAGTCGAATGTGTTTGGAGATATGCCCCATGAGTTTGAACTCATAACATGCCAAAAAACTGCCAATTCACACCATATTGGACATATATCAAATATATGCTCAAAATTGAAGTTACCACTTATCCGAAGGCTCAAAGCATGCATGGAATGGAAGTCTACCATTCATGGAGGATAGAGACCAAAGGCCAATGCCCATGTACATCCCCACTTTACCCTCGAAACCCCTTCGGATATGGGCGCCACGCACTGCCCAAGTCAGCCCATGATCTTGAGACCAATTCTTGTATTCCTTCGGGCGCCAAGCCAAATGGAGTACACGATCCGGCATATGGTGGTGTTCAACTCCAAAGCATATGCCAACATATGAACAACATACCATGGTTCGACTCTCCATAGGCTTCTTGCTGTTAGCTGACCAGGTGAGTACACAAAACGCAAAAATGAGCAAAAATTGAGGTCAAAAACATGAAAATATGACCAAATACAAAGTTGTCATGATAGTATATCTCTATGCTCAACCATGATATCCGCTCATGGTTCAATACACAAATGATTGGAACCATTTGCGGACAATTCCTCCACTTGGATCCCCAATCGGGCGCATGGAGATACCTTCGCCACTCATATCTACATGCCCCATGAAAATCGGAGTGCACTCATGGATCTCCTTGCCAAACATACCATGAGCAATACATATGCGGTAGACTTAGTCTAGCGCTTTGAATTCCACAATTGGGACATGGGCAAAACCCTTGTCACGTATGGCTCCCCCTCTCCTCGGCCACAGGAAGATATATATCATGGGCGTGAGCATATCAAGACATATACCATGCATATAAAACATACCCTCAAAAGTGGCTCCCACCATGATATGCCATGTCCCTCCATGGACATAACTTCACGTTAAAAATGCGTAGGAACCCAAGAAAAGTATCTATGCAACCCCAACACTCATGCGGTACACTCGAAAGTCGCAATAGTATATTCGGTTGCACGGTCCAAGAGTTATATATCACTTTCTACCCTCTTGGCCATTATCCCTTGCTTTACCGGGCATGCGTACACACCAAAGGCGTTTGATGCTTCCTAAATTAAGTTGAGACTAAGGCGCTTGCAACCCAACCTTCCTTATTCTCTTTCCTCACACTCGCGCGTAGATATGGCCCTTCAAAGTGGTTCCACGATTCGCTTTTGTTTCCCTTATATCTCCAAGTCAAATGGGTGGCAAGTATAAGGGAAACCTGATTCGGGCATAGGGAAAAGAGTATGACCGCTCGAAGAAGACCAAATCAAGTGCGGCGATGTCGAAGTCGAAAATCCGATTTCGACATCGCGAAAAATTCAGATTAAAATTTCGAGTGCTTATTTAGAAAATTGCGGAAGCAACGAACCCTTTACTGATGAAATCTGACCCTTCATCGGGGTTTCCGCCAAAATATCTGGAAATAACAGTTAACCAATCGGTTAACGCAAAATCGCGAGCCAACTGACAGTCGCCGATACATTGACCATCAGAACGAAAGGCTGAAAAATTACGGAAACATTATGATAATAAAACCCTGTTGATTCCTGATATTCCGATACATAAATCTCCGCTGGCGGCGCCTCGTTACTGAATATGGCCGCTCATAGCCGGAACGGCCAAACCTATCACACTATCACATCAGGTTAGGTCAGGTGGATGGGAGAGTATGATATCAGCCAATGGCGGCTTGCCGGGACATAGATACACACCCCAAGTGACCCAAAGATGGCCACGGGGGTCCGAACCGGCTTCAGCCCCCTTCTCAGAGCGTTGTTACCGCTCGGAAGCCATTGAAGAGAGGACGGGAGGACCCCAATGGCCTTCTCCATCTCGATGATGCGCTTGGCCTCCTCGGTCTCCCCAGCGTCGCCATGGCTGGATATGTCCATCCACGCCTTGCCCGCGGGGTAGGCCCAGCGACTGAGGCAATCTGCCACAGTGTTGTCCTTCCCCGGGACGTACAAGACGCTGAGGTCGAACTTGGCGAACGTCTCGTGCCATCGGGCCCTCCTAGCCGCTGGTCCTGAGGGGGTGTCGACATGCTCCTTGTGCCAGCTCTGTAGGGACTGGTGGTCCGTGCAAACCACCACCGGCTGCAGTCCGATGTGGCCAGACCACTTCCTGAGCGCACATACAATGGCGTATGTCTCCTTCTCCCTCGCGGTCCATGTTCGGCGTTGGCCCTCGGCCAGGATCCTGCTCCAAAACGCCACGGGAACATGAGTCCCGTCGTCCCGGACTTGCTCGAGGACTGCCCCCACGGCATAGTCCTAGGCGTCTGTCCGTAGCACGAATCCCTTGTCCGGGTCCACCAGGAACAGCCCCAACTGCCCCAGGAGTCGCTCCTTCAGGCGGTTGAACGCATCCTCAGCCTCAGGGGTCCAGGCAAGCTTCTTCTTGCTCCCCTTCCGGCCATCGAACTTACCCACCTGCAGCATCTTGTGCAGCGGCCCCGAGAGTTCTGCATACATCCGGACATAGCCCGAATAGTAATTGCAGAACCCCATGAAGGACCGGAGTTCGCTGATGGTCTGGGGCTTCTCCCAGTGGTGCAGGGACGCCAGCTTCCCAGGCATGGGACAGCGTTGCCCATGACCAACCACGTGACCCGCGAACTCCACTTCTTTCACGAAGAATGAGGCTTTGGTGGGCTTGCACACCATGTTGTGCTTGTCCAACTCGCTGAGCACTCGGCGCAGATCCTTCTCATGCGCGTCGATGAGCTCGTCCTCAGTCATGTTCTCCGTGCCGGACCCGATGATGATGTCATCCACGAAGGGATCGGCACAGTCCCGGACAGGACCGAGTAGGTCCTCCATCATGCGCTGGAAAGCGGTGTTGCCATTCTTGGCGGCCATAGGCACCACCTTCCACTGCATGGGCCCCAGCGGCGTCGACATCGCTGTGCAGGGCTTGGAGTCCGGGTGTCGCGGCATCTGGTGATAACCGTGTTTCAGGTCCAACACCGTGAAGATCCGCTTTTTCTGTTGTTTTTGAAGGATGGAGTCGATCAGGGGAAGCGAGTACGAGTCGTGCTCGGTCTGCTCGTTCAAACCTCTGTAATCAACCACCAACCTCCACTCGCCCTTCTCCTTCTTGGGCACGATGAAGGCTGGGCTGGCCCACTCACTGTCGGAGGGTTCGATCCATCCCCGCTCAATGAACTCGGCCAACAGCTTCTTCATGGCCTCGGCCCGATCGCCCTGAAGTTGGTACTCCCGATGACGATAGGTCTTGGGGTTCGGCTTCAGCTTGATATTCGCTGTGCCAAACCTCCCACGATCTGGAGGGTTCTTGTTGGCGACGCCACTGAATAGCCGCGGATAGGCCTTGATCAGCCTCTCCTTCAGCTCGGCGACCTTCGGGTTCTCCTGGGCCTCTTCAGCCGCTTGCTTCGGCATCGATACCACCGACCGCACTGCGGTATAGGCCTCTTCTAGGTCCGAGTCCGACTTCTCCTCGTCCGATATGCCGTCTGCATCGTCGTGGGTCGCGATTCCCACCGATAATCTTCGAAAATTTGCGGCCTCGGGCTGGTGCTCGTCGCTACCGGTTCCCACTCTTGGAAAACCCCAGGTTGGTGGGTCCGACCCAACCGGACCATCGTATTGGTCCGCGATGTGATCCATGACCCTCGCCACGAACTCATCCTTCTCGTACTTGCCGGTGACCAACATCTTGTCATCCCACCAATGCGGGGATGTGACCATGGCCCGCCTCTTCTTGGCTGTCGCACGGTCGTGCATCTCCATCAGCATGTAGTTGACGACGTCGTCGATCTCGGCGTGGGACAGGACGTCAATGCCATCGATTGGCTGATCCGTCCCCTCCTTGGGCTCAAACATGACCTTCATGGGCACGGCCTCCACCCTACGGATGAATGCTTCATCACCCGTGGGTTGCGCTTGCGCCCCATCCACCAGGAAAGCCTTGGTACCCCACGCTTGACCCGGGGAGGGCATTGATACACCCTTGGCGTCAATGAACAACTCCTCCTCTGGCCCGAATGACATCTCGTTCAGGGTGATGGAGTCCAGCGTCGACTTGAGACCCTCCAGCGGACATGGGGTGGATCCTATGCCGGTTATGACCAGGATCCCCTTCGCCCTATCCGCGATGATCTTCTCCACCGTACGTCTGGTATTGTCCAGGGAGCCATGCCAATACAGGGGTCCCCACTCCTTCAAACCCCAATGCCTGTGCCAGGCTGAGTCTCCTCGATGCCAATGCCTCCTACACTTCCGCAAAAGTGGGGCATCCCGGAAAGCGAAGACGTCCGTCTCGGGCGCTTCGGCTCCCAGCGTCTGGATCATCCTGTCATACACCTGCGGCGCCATTCCATACTCCGTGAGCTGAACTCCGCGGTCTCCTCTGGACTTGGCACCCACAGCGTGCACCGCTCGGACAATCCGATCCTCTTCCTCAGCACTCCATTGGGATGATCCGCATGCATAGTCCGTGGACAGCCATGTGAGGCATTCATCATCCTGCCGGACCAGCGTTGCACGATGGGGAAGGGCTCCAATGGCGTTTGCCACCATGAAGTCATACCCCATGATCATATCCCAATCGGTAATGTCGGCCACATAGAAGTTCCCGGATAGAGTGCTTCTCTTCGCCTGATCAGGGCGGTTCAAGCGCTCATGCTCCCAGAATTCCATACTGATAGTGGCCTCATGGGTGCCACCACCCATAATCTCTCCGCTGGCGACCTTCAGGCGGACCGGTCTCCGGCTGGGCTGCAGGAATTCCTCCTTGAACAACCCTCTCCGGACCAGGCTCACCTGGGCACCCGTATCCACCAACACATCCACCACCTTCTCCTCTCGTCCGCACCGTACTCGCACTTTCAAGTGCAACTGCCGCTCGTCGCCATGAGGTGTATGGACGACTCTCACGGCATGCAACTCTAGTACGTCCGGGTGCATCAGGACTTCAAGGGTATGGTCACGGATGATTTAGATCTTGGGTTGGTGCTGCCCGTCCACGGGGCTCTCCGTGGTCGCTCCTTCCTTCTTGCCATGTCCCGTACCCACATGTACTTCCCTTGGCAGGGCGCTCCAAGGGTTGGGAGTGGCGAAACTCAGTGGTTTTGGCTCTTCTGGAGCCTTCTTCGGCACCCGATGTGCCTTCGCTTTCTCTGGGATTCCACTGATTTTCGGAGGAGAGACCTCCGAGGTCCCACTCCCGTGGGGGCTCCTCTAGACTTGGCTTCCCGCAGCCCCTTCCGGCTGCGATCCGCCAGGACTTTGTCCACCACGTTGCTGGGCTTTGAGTTCCTCCAACGTCCTCAACATGTCCTCAGCAACCTCCTCGATCGACCTCACTCGTCGGTCTTGGCCAGGTCCACCACCGTAGCCTCTTCCTCCGCCTTTTCCTTGGCCTTTGCCTTGGCCTTTTCCCCCGTCTCCGCCCTTCGCCTTCCAATCGGAAATCCGCTGCTCCTTGGGGTTCTTCTCGGGGTGGGCGGCGAAGTAGGCCTTCTTGTCCGCCTCATACACCTGGCACTGACGGTGGTCGTGTGCGTGGTTGTTTCCCTTGCCATAACAGACCCAGCACCCGTCGTGCTGAGACCTGTACTCCCGGAACGAGAGCGGTGGGTTCCCGATCCTCCTTGGCTCTTTGCCCTTCTTGGGTCCCACCCGGCTCCATCTGGACCGGTCCTGCCCATGGTCCCTCACATTGTGCGCCACAAACGCGAAGAAATGGGCCTCCTCGTGATCCTCCCGGGGCCAGTGGTCTTGGCCACTTCCACTACCATCCTCCGCAGAGTTGGATGTGTCCTCCTGGATCTCCCGATGGTGGCGGTCTTCTCGGTGGCCTCGTTGTCCATGACCATGTCGATCCTGCACGTGGGCCTCGTTCTTCGCATTGAGCTTCAACTCCACCGTGATGTACTTCACGATCTCGTCCAGGCTCATGCGGGCGAAGATGACCTGCATCCTCAGCGGCTCCCCGCGCCTCCACTCCACGTTGTTGAGGCGCAGCAACCTTTGCCCTATGGAGTCTCCAAACACCTCCACGTACACGGCGTTCTTCAGTCCCAACATCCGGTTGGGCTCGCCCAGGTTCCTCCTGAAGAACTCCATGATACCCGCGTGGGTATCCTCCGCCGCCATGATCCTCACCGCCACCCGCTTCTTGGCGCGCTTCTTCTCCTCGTCCTCCACTCTCCTCTTCCAGTTGCCGGGGAGGACGTCCTTCAGGAGGTGGCGGATCTCGCTGGCCTCGTTCCAGTCCTCCACCAGCTTGAGGCATCTGCGGTACTTCCGCAGATACCTGTTCCACTCCCGGACCCGCAACTCACCGCGATCCAGCGGCAGCGGGATGGACCACAGGTCCTCCAGCTTCTGGTTTGGAGCGTCCACCCGCTCCTCGTCCTCCAACCACTGGAGGCAGGCCTGCTCCGTGCGGATCAGTCCTTCCCGGATCTGATCCCGCAGCTCCTCCTTCAGGTCCTGCGCCAGCCGGTGTGGGAATGTCCGGCATACCCACTTGTCCCGCGGCGCTCCCCGCATCTCGCCGACGACCTCCTCGGCGAAGTCCTCCCAGTCCAGGATGAAGTCATCCAGATTGGACGGGTTCCCGTCGTAATAGGGGATTTTGATTCCCCTGAGGTCGTCAATCCTGATGGCATCTCCGACGTCCCCAGCCACCACTCCACCGAGACGGATACCACCTGTGGCCGGGGGGTGTGAGTACACTCGCCGTACATCCCTCTCCTCCATGGAGTGCGGTCCAGTTGGGCCTGAACCCATGGGGTTTGGAATGCGGGAAGGGCTTGCTCCGTCGGCCGTCCATATCCCCGTATTGGGATCCTTCGCCCACAGGTTTCCGCCTGGATGACCTCGACCATGTCCGTCGGCGCTTCCCATGGTTCGCCCCTGCATGGTCTGGCTCTGGATCTCCTCCTCCGCATAAACTACCATATTCGTCGTGATCCGTACACCCTGGGCGGCATGGGACATCTGTACCGTCAGGGCTCCTCGGGTCCGCGGTTACGTGCCCTTCCCGCATGGACCCAGCCGGTGCCGTGTGTTCCCCGAGCATTGTGGATTCGCTGCACATGGGAACAAACGGCAGCGCACCCGGGTCAACACGCGGAGGCGCGTAGGGTGCCTCTGCAGGGCCGCCCATGGGTTTATTCATGGCGCTCCTGAGGGTCTTAACCCGCTCCACCAGCTCTGCCGCGGCCGGCTTTGCCGGGAGCTCCGGACTTGAGGAGAGGGGCTGTAGCTCCTCTAGCCTTTTCAGGCGTCCCGACATGTCCTCCACTAGGTGGAGGAGGCTGTCCACCACTCGCTGCTGCTTCTCCAGGGCCAGCTCCAGATTCTCCCGGTACTGGTCCCGTTCCGCTCGCAGCTCCTCCATGTCTTTTTCCGCGGCCGACTGGTCGTCCAGGATCCCCGCGACGTCCTCCTCTAGACCGTCCTTGGCGTTGTCCAGGCGGTCAAGGCGATGCACGATGGCGTCCATCCCCATCTTCGGGTACTTGCCCATGAGGAAGGACACGTGCTCGCAGTGGCACGCAGCGTGCTTTCCGCCGGATTCAGCGCATCCCGCGGTTCCGGGCACCTCAGACTCGTCGCCCATGGGCGTATCGCCTATGGTGTCCGTCTCTGGTCCCGTGTGCCGGGGCACAGGTGCCGTCCGGGCCCTGGCTGGCCTCTCCAAGCCCTCGGCGTCGTGCTTCAGGGCGGGCTCGGGGGCCGTATGCGCCCTGGCGATCGGCGCGGACATCTCCGACTCCGAAGGTGGCTCGTAGGCTGTCCGATAGCCCTCGGATTGCCCCTCGGATTCCCACAGCCTGACCGGGCTGGGGTCCGTGTCCATAGCCCCGGCGTCCCTTGCCGCGGACTTGGGTGACCCGCGCTTCCGGTAGCGCCGGGCCCGTCCTCCACTGCTGCCTGAGTGGCAGGCCTCATCAGAGTCATCCGCGGTGGAGCGGAGGTTGCATGCCTTTTGGCAGCGACGCTGACACATGGAGACCAGGTCCTCCATGTCACGTCCTCCTCTTCCCGAATGTCGTACTTCCCTTCGGGCTTCAACTTCTGGAGTTCGCCATGCTCTTGAACGTCTCGGTTCTTCTATGGCTCCAATCTCCGGCGTGGTCTCCACCGAGTCCACAATACGCACCCGGGGCGTACTTGGGCAGGGCTCATAAGGGCCCAAGTCCCCGGGTCGGCGGTTGGTAGGGGCAGCAGGTAAGCCTCTGCTACCATAAAGAAGGTCCCTACCAGGACCGGCCCCCGCTGTGCCCCTTCCGCCTGTAATCCCTGCTGATTTGCTCCTGATCAATGCTTGCATTTCTCAAAGTCCCGGGTCCAAAATCCAAAAATATAGAAAATCGAAAATACAATCCTCCGTCAACCCTGAACAGCAATCAGATCCCACAAATGCAGCAATAACCCGATTCACAATCCAATCCACGATGCGGGCTTCCGTTCAGCACACCGGTCTTCCCACGGTGGCGGGCATGTACAAGAATTGCACCAAGGAAGAAAGCCCTGAAATTGGCATATGAACACAAATAAAGCAAAGTTGGGGAAAGATGGAAACTTACACAATCACAGCCATAGACCCCTCATTCCCTGGACTCAAGACCTTCCCTTGACTCACCAACATGATGCCCTGAACCCAGTCCAATAAGATGGTTAAATGCCATGTATCAAAAGTCACTACATAAACCCCAAAAATGTGTTCACTCCCAAGCCTCTAAATCCTAGCCCAATAGGGGAGGTGGCGTGTCATGGCCTAGAGTGGCACTCAGGACCATGCCCTACCCTGACATAACCTTGGTTGGACTTGTAGTCGAATGGGCTTGGAGATATGCCCCATGAGTTTGAACTCATAACATGCCAAAAAACTGCCAATTCACACCATATTGGCCATATATCAAATATATGCTCAAAATTGAAGTTACCACTTATCCGAAGGCTCAAAGCATGCATGGAATGGAAGTCTACCATTCATGGAGGATAGAGACCAAAGGCCAATGCCCATGTACATCCCCACTTTACCCTCGAAACCCCTTCGGATATGGGCGCCACGCACTGCCCAAGTCAGCCCATGATCTTGAGACCAATTCTTGTATTCCTTCGGGCGCCAAGCCAAATGGAGTACACGATCCGGCATATGGTGGTGTTCAACTCCAAAGCATATGCCAACATATGAACAACATACCATGGTTCGACTCTCCATAGGCTTCTTGCTGTTAGCTGACCAGGTGAGTACACAAAACGCAAAAATGAGCAAAAATTGAGGTCAAAAACATGAACATATGACCAAATACAAAGTTGTCATGATAGTGACGCGTTCCCGTGGGGGGCCGGCCACGGGACGCTGCGGGACACGCGCAAGTGAGCAGGCAGGCAAAGCACTACGCTCACAGGGGCATCAATGCGCTCATGTCATGTGACAAAGCGTTTCAGAATCCTTGCCACTCTGCAAAGAGGGAACAAAAATATGTACAACAACACATCAGGATATGTACACATGGGGTTAAGACTGGACTGGGGTAAGGGCATTACAAGACAATAGACACTCAGTCCCAACTCATATCCCAATCCCAGGTCCGACCCTCTCAGTGGCTGGTGGGGGCGGGGGCTCAAACACAACCCATGCCCTGCTCAGTCCGGACCCTGAAACCCTGCCAATGGGAGAGGTGTCCCGCCTAGCCACAGGCGAGTTCCTGGAAACCAAGGGGCTCCAAGGCCAACCGACAGTAGCTCCCTATGCTCCCTCAACGGCAGGTCCCAAATCCCCTCTGAGTCAGAGATATGGCCCCGCCATCATCACTCAGGAGTTGGTAGCTGAAAATGGGCTGTTTCAGCCCAAACTGGAATGAACTCAAAAATCCCCGAAATTGACCCCTCGTCCGGACCCGCCAGAGGTAGGGACGAGGCAACTGACCCTATGCCCTTCGAGTACAAACTTCCTGGAGCCCTCACCCAACCTGGTTCCCTCCGAGGTCCCGGCATCAGGGCACCACGTGCTCGTCATGTGGGGTCATGATGCCAAAATCACCAAAATTGGCGTCATTCCCATGCGTGGCTCGCCCGGCCAAGGTAAGGCCAATGGCTCACAGGGTAGGAAGCAGGACCTAGGACTTATATCTGAGTGTACAACTTGGATTTAGGTCCAGGCTCCCTATGGGCTTAGAGAAATGGGGCCGCCAGTTGACCACACGGAAGGGGGAAATTGGGGTCCCAAAGTTGGGTCATTTTGGCTGCTTGAAATGAGCCAAAATTCGGTGTGCTCCCAATAGTATATCTCCACGCCGGCTTGGAGATCGGATCCGCCATTCCATACGCGATCCACCGGGAGTCAAACGGAGACTCCCATGCTCTTGGCTCCCAAAGATCTCCATGCTACTAGGCGTGGTGACGATCCCAGTTGGGTCCACAAATGCAAAAATGGCAAAATTGCCCACACTCACTTTGGGCTAGCGCCTTAACGAAGGTGGCTCCGCTTCGCCCACGTGGTGTATGGACCATGGGGACCATTACCCATAACACCCATGTCATATATGGTCCATTGGTCCATGCGTCTGGCGTGCACGAGGGTTAGAACATAGTGCACGGCGGGCAGCAAAAGTAGAAAATTGCTCAAAATGGCCAAAAATGCGCACACTCATGGCTGGGGCAAATGAGGCACATGCTCGACTCGGACCGGAGTGTGCCATGGGATTGGTATCAAGTCATATGTGTCCAACATATCTTTTGGGCGTCGCCCAACTCCTCCGGTATTGGGAATGGCAGGGTCGCCAAGTGAGCCCATGATTTGGGATAGTCCCAAATCGCCAACATGGCGGCCACGGTAAGCCAAGCCCAAGAGGAGTTAATCGCCGGGTCCAAGATATGTTGGGCACCGAAGTATGTACCCTCATAACATACTTGGGTCATGATGTCAATTGAGCGCAACGTTGAGATACACGGTCGCCACTTGACATCATGACGGGCCAAAAACGGCAAAATTGGCACAAGCACACACAAAAGTGCCTTGAAAGGTGCACAATTATATTATAATATCTCCGGCTTGGATCGTGCAATCACTTAATCCTTCTAAATACAATGACTTGACACCAATGACCTTCGATCCCACTTATGTGCTCCACTTGGGGCGCCTTGAAAGGTTACGAGCGCTACTTCCCAAGTGGGAACATGAAAATATGGAAAATTGCAAAACACACACCTTGCTCCCGACGCATCGTTTCGGGATCACCACACAAGCTTCCCTTCACGAAGGTTAGGCTTGCAATTGACCGTAGGGAGTATGGAGAAGGGGCTTGCACAATATGAGGTCCATTGGCGGGCTTGGCTTGGAGTAACGGACCCGCCAAATGGGCACGCAACACAACACATGGCACATACCACATATTGCCCAAAAAGGTAGCTCCCACCACGATATGTCATGCCCCTCCAAGGGCATAACTTTGTGTCAATCGCTCATAGGAACTCAAGGAGAGTTCCTATGCTACACCAACACTTGCGCGCTACACTCGAAAGTTATCTTAACGCACGCAATGTCATGGCCAAAGAGTTATAACGCAAACTCTACCCTCTTGACCATGATCCATTACACTAGCGCGCACGTGTGGAAACGCAGGGCGTATAATGCTTCCTAAATTACGTCGGGAGTATTGTGAATACATCCCACGTTTCCTTATCGTCAATACTCGCAAGTGGCACGAGATATGACCCTCAAAAGTGGCCTCACGAATCAACTTTGTTTTGCCCATATCTCTGAGTCAAATGGAGGGCAAGATAAAAGGGAAGTTGATTCGTGCATAGGGAAGCACGTAGGTCCACTCGAAAGAGGTCAAATCACGTGCGGGGATGTCGAAGTCGAAAATCCGATTTCGACATCCTGAAAAATTCGGATCAAGGTTGCGAGTGTAAGATGTGAAAATTGCGGAAGCATCCAAGCAGTTCCTGATGGCTTTGGAGCCTTCGTGACGGATTGCGTTAAAATTTCCATTATAAACAGTTAAACTGGCGGTTACGGTAAAGTCGCGATCCAACCGCCAGCAGTCAAAACAGTGAGTATCAGAACGGAAGCATAAAAATTGACGGAAACAATATGAAAATAAAACCCTGTTGATTCCTGATATTCTGATACACAAATCCCCGCTGGCGGTGCATCGGTTGCCGATGCGGGGCTTTACGGCACGGAACGGAGCGTCAACGGGCGTCTTCCCTTCCGTACATGGGGTTAGTGGACCGGAGACCGGTTGTATGCCGTAACCTAGCCATGGGGTTCTGGGTACCGCTTCACCCCCCTCCTTAGAGCAAACCCTGGGGGGGCTCGATAACACCCACGCAAGGCAGCGGGTACCCAGGACCACTTCTTGAAAGGGGGGGGGGGGGGTGTCACATCCTCACTTCAGTAAGTCACAGTAAGATAGGTATGATGCTGTATAAGCACGTAGCACATGTATAGTATCAAGTATCAAGTCCCGGGTCCTGGCGGCGATTGTTCGGCATCCAAAGGACCCGTTAACCCATACCAGGCGCACCGGGTGCCGGCTGCTACGGTCACCACCACAGTGGCAGTGGCATACACGGCCAACATAGGCGACACACGACGACCGAGGTGGTCCCACAAGTCGAGAGCGACCACAAAGATCCATCAGGCTACCCCAAGCTTCCCAAGGCCCGCCGACTGGGGAGAGTCCCCACGGGTCCTTCCTCGGGCGCACCATGTCCATATCCATACGACGCGAGTCCAGAGTGCCATAGTCGAACTCCTTAAGAACCCCAGATCTTAAGGGAACTCCTCCTGAAGGGATCGGGCATCAAGGCCGTCTTTTCCCTCGCCCTACTGCCACGAAGGCCATACATGAGGGAGTCCTCATGCAGTGTGGGCAGAGGCGTCGACTCCTCAAACCACCAGTTTCCCAGGCAGACTGACCGAGGTCAGGAGCACCGGAGGCCGCCATCCGAATGCAAGTGCGTCTGCGGATCGGTAGGCTCACACTGGGACTGACAGTGGCGGACCGCTGGGAGTGTAGTCAGGCAACTGGGCTTCCCGCCTGGCGCCATCAGGATCTCCACATACACAGCGAATAGGGCAACACGGTATCACGGGCACTCAAACAGTAGAATCTGTAATCAAGTACTGGTCCAGGCTGGACCAGGCTGTAAGACCATGTACACGGCGACTCAAGGCGCCTCTGTATCCCGATTCGTGGTGAAAAACAGTCCATCCCTCAGCGATGGGCTGATGACACTTAACATACAGATGCACATATCCTGGAGGGCAGAAAAACAAGCAATAATCTGGGTAAGTAGGAGTGTAAACACGCTCTGGACAGAGCGCCAAACCACGCCACGGTCAGGATAAGGCAATGCAGGAGGATGGACAGGAAAACGCCTGAGTCCAGGCCATATATAGTCAGCTGACACACGTCGACTGGTCTGGATTCCGCAAGTGCCATGGAACCAGACCACACATAAAAATTCGCAATGCCGATGACAGCGGCATTCGTTGCGCAACGACGTATGGGCTTCAAGGCCCCAAGAGCTCAAAAATATGAAGGTCAGTCGCCCTACCTGGTTTCCCAAGGATTCAGCAGGTGGGGAGTGACGAATAGAATCGAAAGAGAGGGGCCATCCTCCTCTGGATTCAGCAGGGGGGGTATATGGCCACTCTGTCAACGAAAGATGGAAGAGAGCAAGCAAGTAAGGGACGATTCGTCGGCCTCACAAGCGCTCATGACGCATCAGGGGAGAGCTCAGGGCACTGATCAGGCGCCCCTGGCTGCAATCGCCCGGGTGAGTGCTGCCAAGTCCGAGACATGGATCTTGGTCTTGTGCTTGCGGATGTACTCCATGAAGGGAGTATTGACCCGCGGCACGAACGAGGAGACGGGTTCCCAGGTATCGTGGGACGGCCCATAGCCTCGCCAACGAACCTTGAACTCCAGACCTCCGGGTGCCGAGGCTTTCGGACGCTGAGCCAGGATCTTCTCGACTGTGTAGTCGTCCTGCTCGGCATAGTCATCGTCCGAATCAGCCTCATGCGCGGCGTAGCTCAGGGACACATGTTGGCCACGGAGGTCGGGTTCCCGCACACGGAGTTGACTCTCGTGGCGCTCCCGGAACTGTCCGTGACCCACCTTGATGCGGTAGGTGTCCTCACCAATCCTGCGCACCACCTCGCCGGGTGTGAACCAGGTCTTGGTGCGGTGGGTGCCCATAGGGCGGGGTCTGATCACCCACACCGGGTCTCCCACCCTGAACTTCTGCGCTGTCGAGCTCGGGGCGGACTTCTGACGCTCAGCATGCTCCTTCTCGAACTGCTGGTTGATGTCCCGCGCCGTTTGCTCTTGCCGCGCGAAGAATTCCTTGGCATCCATAGCCATGCCATCACCAGACAAGGGAAGTCCCCTACCCAGGGGGTCCCTGCCGAAGAGAATCTGGTGAGGGGACAAACCGCCCGGAGTGGGGGTGTCATGATGGGCCTTCAGAGCAGGCCACATCTCCTCAAACCAGTTCCGCCGTGGATTGGTGATGTGAATCTTGCGCAGCTTCTCGAACAGCTGCCGTCCAGCCACTTCAGCACGGCCGTTGGACCGGCTGAGATAGGCAACGCTCTTGGCATGACGTATCCCCATGAGGGAACACATAGCCTTGAACCAGCCACCAGTAAACTGGGGCCCTCGGTCACTGCAAATGGTGCGGGGGATGTCAAAGACGGTCAGCCAATGACGAATCATCATGACTGCCACTTCCTTGGCAAGCAACCCCTTTTTGCGTGCCGGAACGGCTACAACGTAGCCGCTGTGGCGGTCCACACAGAGAACCACACAGTCAAAGGTCTCCTTGCCAATGTGCACTTCGGGCATGGAGAAGACGTCCATGGCCACGCTCTCCATGGGCTGGTCAGGAACCGGGGTCCATTGGGGTTCCCCCTTGACGTTCCGGTTATCGGGATTGCAGGCCTGACAGACCGAGCAACCCTTCCTGACCTTCTTGATGGCGGTGTAGAGAACGATATGGTCGATCTCGAACCGACGCTGCATGTCAAGAGCTTGCTTCTTGACCCCTGGGTGCAGCATGTGGTGGTGCCAAGCTTCACACAGCTCGAGCACCCGGGACTCTGGTACTAGCAGCTTACCATTCCGGTAGAGCTTGCCATCTTCCTCAGTCAGCCCCTTTGGCCACTTCTGCCCGTCGTCAGGGTCGGTCACAGCCCTATACTCGGCCGCAAAGGCCTCAGACTTGGCGTAATCGTCGGTCCAGTCGTCCTGGAGGCAAGACTCCGGGAAGAGGTGCTTGTCGGACTCAGCTCCCTCAGGGGCGAGCACACGGACCGCTCTGCTCACCCTCGACGCGAGGGGGGTATCCGCAGCCATGACGACGAAGCATTTAACATCCTCCTCCTCCATCAGGCGCTCCATTTCAATGATCTTCTTGGCTTCAGCGGTCTCAGCCTCATCGCCATGGGCAGAGATGTCTTGCATGCCCTTGCTGGCGGGATAGGCCCACCTACTGAGACAGTCCGCCACGGTGTTATCCTTTCCAGGAATATACACAACCGTAAGGTCGAACTTGGCCAAGGTCTCATGCCATCTTGCCCGTCGGGAGGCGTGACCTGAGGGGGTGTCCACGTGCTCCTTGTGCCACGACTGCAGACTCTGATGGTCGGTGCAGACGGTGACGGGATCGAGGGCTATGTACCCAGCCCATTTCCTGAGAGCCATGACGATGGCATACGCCTCCTTTTCACGGGGCGTCCACGTCCGTCTCTGGCCTTCCGCCAGGACTCGGCTCCAGAAGGCCACGGGCACGTGCCTCCCGTCGTCAAGCACTTGCTCCAACACAGCGCCAATGGCGTAGTCGGAAGCGTCGGTGCGCAGGACGAACCCTCGGTCGGGATCCACGAGGTGCAGACCCAATGCGGATAGCAGCGCCTGCTTCATCCCATCAAAGGCACGGTCGGACTCTTCAGTCCAGACCAGAGCCTTCTTGGACCCCTTCTTGGTCTCCTCTCGGTTGCCCTTGAGCATGGTCGTCATGGGGGCTGCATACTCGGCATACATCTTGATATACCCCGAGTAGTAGTTGCAGAACCCCAGATACACCCGTAGCTCAGAGACCGTTTTGGGCTTTTCCCAGTGCTCAATCGCAGCCACCTTGCCAGGTATGGGCTTTTGCTGCCCGTTCCCGACTACGTGGCCAGCGAAGACCACCTCGCTTACCGCAATGGTGGCCTTGTCACTGCTGCCCGTGAGCTTGTGCCGAACCAGAAGGTCCAGCACTCGAGTGACGTGTTTCTCCTGTGCCTCCAGGAGCTCCTCGTAGCTCATGCTGGGGTCCCCGGACGCGATGATCACGTCGTCCACGAAGGGGTCCGCACAGTCGCGCACCGGCTCAAGCAGGTTCTCCAGCATCCGCTGAAAAGCCGCATTGCCGTTGGTAACGCCCATAGGCATCACCTTCCACTGGAGAGGTCCAAGTGGGGTGCTCATGGCTGTGCAGGCACGGGACTCTTCGGCGAGAGGCATCTGATGATAACCATGTTTCAGGTCAATCACCGTGAAGATCCTCCGCCGGTGTTGCTTTTGCAGCATGTCCTCAATGAGGGGCAGCGTATAGCTGTCGTGCTGCGTTTGGGCGTTTAGGCCGCGGTAGTCGACCACGAGCCGCCACTCACCGGCAACCTTCTTGGGGACGACGAAGCAAGGAGAGGCCCATTCGGAGTGGCACGGCTCGAGCCAGCCTCTCTGGATGAAGTCACGGAGGATCTTCTCCATGGCCTCTTTCCTCTCGCCCCTCAGGGCAAACTCCCGGTGCCGGTACACACGGGGGTCCTGCTTCAGTCGTATCTTGGCCTCGCCATACGGTCCACGCACCGGTGGGGGAAACACAGGCTTACCGCTGAAGAAGGTGTCACCATACTTCTGCGTCAGCCTGGCCCTCAACGCCTGGATCTTGGGGCAGTCATCGGACTCCGCCTTGGCTTTTCCGGGCACTTGAACCACGGAGCTTACTTGAGGTGTAGCGACCCCGCTCACTTTCGGCTCAGGTGGTCTTCCCAGGTGGCCCAAAGGGCCATCTCTGGTCTTGCCTCGGAACAGATCGCCGTAGGTGGGTGGGTTACCGCCAGGCGGCTCGTCTTGGCTGGACATGTGATCCAGCACCCTCTGTACGAAGGTGTTCCCGTCATAGGAACCGGAGACGATTGAGTCCACTTCCCACCAGGCTTTGTCCTGGCCTTTGCCCTCACGCTGGTTTCCCCAGTCGTGAAAGGGCTGATCCATATACCCCTGAACCAGATCCCACTCCTCTTCAGTGAGGGGGTCTTCCGAATCCGATTCTTCGATGTCAACAGGGGGAACCGCAAAGCATTGCCGCCAGGGCTCTGCTATGATGCGGTTGACACACACGAAGTCCGTGGCGTCGGCCTGATCAAGGCCCCCATCCACATAGTGGAATTCCGTTGGCCATCTCTGGGGTGGCATGGGCTGTCCCTTAGCGTCCTGATAGACACTCTCTCCAGCCGGTAGGACGACCTTGTTCAGGGTCATGTTGGTCAATGAGGCTACCCAATGTCGGGTACTCTCCTCTTCGGTACATCCCATAGGAACAACCAGCACTGCCTTGGAGCGGTCCTTGCGAATCTTCGCTATCGCTCTTGGAATGTCCCAACAGGGGCAATGGATCCACATCAATCCCTGATGCGGACCCCAGTGCTTCTTCCACGCGGAGTCCTGTGCGCTCCAGTACTTCTCACACACCCGCAGATGGGCGGAGGTTCCTGAAGAGAACGCATCCAGGGCCAGATCCGACGCTCCCAGGTCCGCGACCACTCGGTTCGCCACTTCCGGCCTTACGCCGTACTCCTGGTTTGCTGGCCCAGTGGGCTCAGTGTCCAGCGCGGCCACTTCGAGCTGATTGCGTTCGGGGTGGATCCATTGGCATTCCACATGGTGCTCAGGTGACGAAAGCCACGAGAGCTGGTCGTCCTGGTACAGGGTCATGGAGGCCCTGGGCCGGGAGGACGCCGGAGTCCGTCTCCATCATGAAGTCGTACCCGACGATCATGTCCCAGTCCATCTCGGCCTCGTAGAAGCGACCGTGCAGGAGGATTTCCTTGCCGAGGTCTGGGCGGCTCAGCTCACGATGGTTCACAAACTGCAGCACAATGGCCGCTTCCTTCGTGCCTCCCACCATGTACTGGCCGTTCGCCACCTTCAGCCTGACAGGTTTCCGACTGTCGGTAAGACACTCTGGCGGAAGTAGGCCAGCCTTGACCAAGCTGACTTGAGCTCCCGTGTCGACCAACACGTCGAAAACCTTTTCCACTTCCCCGCATAAGGCACGGACCTTAAGATGCAACTGCCGCTCGCGACCGACACGGCGCACGGCGTGCAAACTCAGGATCTCCGGCCGTTCCAGAAGCTCCACAAGCGACTGGTGCAGGTCGTGGACAATGAGCTCAGGCTGCCCATCTGCAGCATCCAGCTGCGGTCCGGGTGATCCTCCGATACTCTCGGATAGATCCTGTAGTACATCAAACACGTTCTTGGTCGCGAAGGACGGACGGGTGCAAGGGTTCGTGCCTTCACTTGCCCTCACCCCGCCTCCGCGACTGGGTGCCAGACCGGGCCTTCCGCCCGCGGCAGTCCCCTTGTGCTTATCGACTCCCGACTGGGATGGTTCGGCGCTTCCCACGTCACCATCCTGCGACCGCCCTAGCTGGGGCCCTTGGCTGCAGGGGCTGCGCTAGGGGGCGTCGGTTGTGGAAGAGGGGGTGTTCTCCTCGGCCTCAATGTCGTTGACGCCCTTCTTCCTTCCCCCTTTCTTACCCTTGTTCTTGTCCTTGTCCTTGTTCCTGTCATTCTGGTTGTTCTCCTTGTTCTTGTTATCCGACCTGGGGACCCAGTTCCGCTTGATCTCCTGGATCTCCTTGGCCAACTCGGTTCCCACCGACGACATCAGCTTGGCCAGCTCGTCCTTGTCCACCTCCATCTTGGCTTCCCGGATACCCGCGGGCGCACGCTTCTTCGACCCGTGCGCCTTCTTGTAAGCCTCCGTGTCGGCCTTGTGGACGGGGCATGTTCGGTGGTCATGGTTGAAGCCTTTCTTCCTCCCATAACACACGAAACAGCCCTGCGGGTGAGCTCGTATGAACTCCCCAAAGGACAGCGGAGGGTCGCCAATGCGGCGAGGGTCCCTCTTCTCCTGCTTCCTCCAACCCTGCTGCAGGGGCTTCCAGTTTCCCGGCTTGATCCCCGTGTTCAGGTTCTTGGCCACGAAGGCACAAACGGCCGCTTCGGCGGGCTCATCGTCGTCGTCATCGTCGACGAGAGTCTCATCGCCACCGGCTCCCGCTGGGTCCATGGCAGATTCCCCGCCAGGTCCCTCGCCAACGTAGTTGACGTCGCGGTCGCCGGGCCTCAACCCGCGGGTGTGGTGGAGGTTTAGGTACTCCTTGAGTACTTCCTCGCCAACCCACTCCAGGATCTCGTCGCAGCTCATCCGCGCCGGGATGGGCTGCAGACGGATGGTCTGGCCGCTCAACTCACAATCGTCAAGGCGCCACATCGCGGTCTTCTCGCGATCGCCCGAGACGGTGATGAGAAGAGCGTTCCGCAGGGAGTGCCGTTTGACATCCCGGGCCACGTTCTTCTTCGCCCAAGCCACCACATTCGTATGATACTCCTTGGGGAGCATCATCTTGACCGTGTGGTTGGACTTGGCCCTCTTGGATTCCTCCTTGGTGACCCTCTTGATCCATGCTTCCGGTAGCATGGAGAGCAGGCGAGCCTGCTCGTCACCCTCGTTCCAATCCTCCACGTTGCGGCGGAAGAGGGTGTATTTCCCTCGGAAGTCACGCCATTCCCGTAGGCGGATCTCCCGTCCATCATGCTCAAGCTTGATGGACTTCCACCGCTTGGCAGCCACCTGCGGAGCGTCCACCCGCTCCTGCTCGTTGAGCCACTTCTGGGCTTCCTTGAGGGTCTTGATTTTCCCCTCCTTGGTCGCCATGAAGTATAGCTCTCCGAGCACTTCCGGCAGGCGGTACCTGAACCGTTTGAAGACATACTTCTCCGCATCAGCGGGAGGCAGGTCTTCAGTGACGGTCAGCCCCCAATCGTCCAGCTTCTCCAAGAAGCGGTCGAGGTTGAGGGGGTTGCCGTCGTACATGGGGGGCTTGATGTCCTTCAAGTCTTCCCACACGGCGGCATCCGCGGCCTTAGAGACCATGAACGCCGGCCGCGAGGTCGACCGAGGTTCCCATCGGCCTCTCCCACGGACTCCCACGGCCGCCACGTCCATCTCCTCCATGGAATCCCTGTGGCTACGCCGCGGTTCCTCCACGTACGCTGAACCGAAATGTTCACGCCGTACTGCATCCATGTACGCATCCTCATCACGGCGCCGGCGGCTGCGTTCAGCGGCCTCCCGTCGTACACCACGCGGCGGGCTGATGTTGAACTCCTCCAGGTCCAGGTCCAGGTCCTCACCTTCGCCGACATCCCACTCCACGTCTCCTCTGGGGACCTCTTCCCTGAGTCCACCATAACGTCCTCCAGCCCTGGGGATTGGCGCCGGGGCTGGTGCCGGGCGTCGAGGGCGTACAGGCGTCTGCGGTGGGGCACCGCGGTTGTGGTAGTCCGCGCTGAGCCACTCATCGCGCCATTCCTCACTGCCACTGCCGGGCGGCACGCGCTCGTTGCGCCGGCCCGCGCTGTGGTGAGAGGGGGCGGTGAGAGAGGGGGCACTGGCGCTGGGGCGACTCCTGGGGGCTCCGCCGGGGGCGTGGGGTCTGCCTGGACCTGGTCCGGGTCCCCAGCCGTCGTCCGACGAGCCAGACTCCAGGGGTGGGTGGTCGCTGCCGACGCTCCCACGGGCTTCCAGCGCATCCAGCCTCTCCTGCAGGCCGCTGACGACGTTGGTCAGCGACTTGGTCTCGGCCCTGGCGATGTCCAGCTCCTTCTGCGCACGCGCGGCGACCCCGGAGATGCGAGCCATCTCGACCTTGCCCGTGTCTACCTCGCACTCGAGGGAAAAGACCCTCCTGCGGAGGTAGACAATCCACCGCCAGGTGGTATCCGGGTCGCCGTTCCCTGGTGGGTCGTCGGGGTCCCCAGGGGGTCCTCCAGGAGGGCCTCCGCCGGGTCCGCCCGGTCCAGGGGGTCCTCCCCCGCCCGGTGGTCCGCCTCCAGGGGGTCCACTCGGTGGGCGTCCTCCAGGGGGTCCTGATGGTCCTCCGCCAGGGGGTCCCGGTGGGTCTCCGCCGGGTCGCCTCGGTGGGTCCGAGGATGGGCGCTTCCTCGTGATGCCGAAGTCCATGTCGTCATCCTCGCCCATGTCGCCCCACCTGGGCGTCTCGGTCTCGGAGGACTCCGAGCTCCGGTAGGGAGGAGGGAGATCCTCATCCTCACCTTCCGGTTCCATGGGGACGTCTCCGCCGCCTCCGCCCGTCCAATCCACCACTTGGCGATGTCGACGGCCTCGTTCATCCCCGTCACTGGCGGTGAAGAAGGGGTCACTGTCGTGGGGGTGCCCACCCGCTGGCCTCCGCGGCCTCTCGGGGGTCTTCCCCTTGCCCTTCCTCCGTCGACGGGCGGTGGTGCCACCGCTCCCACTGCTGCCCGTGTCGGCCTCATCCAGCGCCATCCTGGAGGAGGCGTCCCCTTCGAAAAGCTTTCGAAGGGTCTCCACTCGTGATGCTCCCGGGGGAGTCTCGCGGCGGAGTTTGGCCTCTGCCTCCTCCATTGCGGCGGCGGTGGCTGCGGCAGCTCGCGCTTCGGCTTCCTCCCGAGCACGAGCAGCCTCGGCTTCCCGGGCCTGCTGCAGCCGCGCCTTCTGCGCTTCCAACGCTGCCAGCTCCGTCTCCGTCTTGGCCTTCTCCTCAGCGACCTTCCGTCGCGCGGCCTCGATGGCTTCCTTCTTGGCGGCGTCCTCCTGGGCCTTAGCCGTCGCTTCGGCGTGGGCCCTTTCCTCCGCCTCCTTCTTTGCCCTCTCTTGGGCAAGCGCCTCTTCCAGCGCCTTCACCTCGGCCTCCTTGCAGGCAATGGCCTCCTGCGTCAGGCGGGCTTCCTCGTCGGCTGCCGCCAACTCACCGTTGACCTGGGCAGTCGCTGCCCCATGGGCGGCTACGGCCGTGAGTCCGGCCGTAATGGCCGCCACGGTCTGGGCGTGGATGGCCATGCCATGCGCCCACTCCGCAGCCTCCTCCTGGGCGATGCCGACGGCGCCCTCCACAGCAGCGCTGTACTGCCTGGCCCGTTGCCGGGCAACCCGACGGTTGCAGGGCACCCCACAGGCGCGCTCACAGGCGCGCGCCACGTCCCTTTCGGGAGCGACGCTGCTGCTGGAGCTGGCCTGGTCGGCCGGCATCCTCCCGCGGTGGGCCGACTCCACGTCGCTGCTGGGGCCTGCTGGGGCCTGCCGGGCCCTCAGGAGCAGCGGACGGGGCTTGGCCTGGGTCTGCTTGGCGACTTGGATGTAGTCGCCAAGGGTGGTGGAGCCGGGGTGGTGACCACCATTGGCCCGTTGGGGACTGGGGGCTGGGGTTCCGCCCTTGGCGCCTTGGGCGGCTTCGGCGGCCAGGGACTCCTGGTACTCCCGCCACCTCCGGTCCCTCTTCTTGTCCCCGGCGGACCGCTTCTCCTTCCCCGGAGACGCGCTGCTGCTGCCCTGCAGCCTGCGCTCGCTCCCCGGTTCCGGGAAGTTCTTCTCGATCACGTCCCACAGGGACACGTTGATCGAGGCGCCCGACGGGTAGGCGTTGGGGTCCTCGTCCTCCTCAATCCCGTCGGGGCGCAGCCCTTCGCCGGGCCTGTCCGGCCGGGTCCAGGTCCTCCAGCGCTTGCGGCGGAAGCGGTACTCGTACCCTTCCGCCCGCAGCCACTCCTCCACTGCCCGCAGGCGGGCCTCCCCCATGTCCTCGCGGAGCTCGAAGCTCCCGGGCATGCCGCCTTCGCACTGGGGATTGCTGTAGCGGTACTGCTGGTCCCACAGCAATCCGCGCAGCAGGCGCGCCACATGGGGGTGGGGCTGCGGCCACCTCCTACCCGCTTCTTGCCAATTGACCATGGCAGCGGGGGCGTAGTTGGTCTTGAGGTCCTTGATGTGCACTCGTTCAACTCAACGAACTGGTTGTGGTTGTTGAGGAGGGTGCTGCAGCACTGGATTGGAAGTGCGGCTGGTGCTGGTCAGCCGGTGGTTGTGGAGGTGGTTGACGCGGCCTTGCTGGTCGGCCGATGGGACTCCGGGTCGGCCGATGGGGCTGATGCAGGAGTCCTGGTCTGTGCACCTCTTTCACGGTTGCTGCGCGGTCAGGGCGATGCTCTGGACGGCGCTGCTGGCTCCGTGACGAACTCGGCGCTGTCGCTGGGCGGCGCTACGAGCTGCTGCGCTGCGCTGCGAGTTGCTGCGCTGCGCTGCGAGCTGCAGGCTGCGCCGCGCTGCTCGGGGTGGGTGGCCCCGAGTGGCACGCGAGGGCTGGGTAACCCCGCGGCGGTGAAACGCTTTTGACGCGTTCCCGTGGGGGGCCGGCCACGGGACGCTGCGGGACACGCGCAAGTGAGCAGGCAGGCAAAGCACTACGCTCACAGGGGCATCAATGCGCTCATGTCATGTGACAAAGCGTTTCAGAATCCTTGCCACTCTGCAAAGAGGGAACAAAAATATGTACAACAACACATCAGGATATGTACACATGGGGTTAAGACTGGACTGGGGTAAGGGCATTACAGAACAATAGACACTCAGTCCCAACTCATATCCCAATCCCAGGTCCGACCCTCTCAGTGGCTGGTGGGGGCGGGGGCTCAAACACAACCCATGCCCTGCTCAGTCCGGACCCTGAAACCCTGCCAATGGGAGAGGTGTCCCGCCTAGCCACAGGAGAGTTCCTGGAATCCAAGGGGCTCCAAGGCCAACCGACAGTAGCTCCCTATGCTCCCTCAACGGCAGGTCCCAAATCCCCTCTGAGCCAGAGATATGGCCCCGCCATTCTCACTCAGGAGTTGGTAGCTGAAAATGGGCTGTTTCAGCCCAAACTGGAATTAACTCAAAAATCCCCAAAATTGACCCCTCGTCCGGACCTGCCAGAGGTAGGGACGAGGCAACTGACCCTATGCCCTTCGAGTACGAACTCCCTGGAGCCCTCACCCAACCTGGTTCCCTCCGAGGTCCCGGCATCAGGGCACCACGTGCTCGTCATGTGGGGTCATGATGCCAAAATCACCAAAATTGGCGTCATTCCCATGCGTGGCTCGCCCGGCCAAGGTAAGGCCAATGGCTCACAGGGTAGGAGGCAGGACCTAGGACTTATATCTGAGTGTACAACTTGAATTTAGGTCCAGGCTCCCTATGGGCTTAGAGAAATGGGGCCGCCAATTGACCACACGGAAGGGGGAAATTGGGGTCCCAAAGTTGGGTCATTTTGGCTGCTTGAAATGAGCCAAAATTCGGGGTGCTCCCAATAGTATATCTCCACGCCGGCTTGGAGATCCGATCCGCCATTCCATACGCGATCCACCGGGAGTCCAACGGAGACTCCCATGCTCTTGGCTCTCAAAGATCTCCATGCTACTAGGCGTGGTGACGATCCCAGTTGGGTCCACAAATGCAAAAATGGCAAAATTGCCCACACTCACTTTGGGCTAGCGCCTTAACGAAGGTGGCTCCGCTTCGCCCACGTGGTGTATGGACCATGGGGACCATTACCCATAACACCCATGTCATATATGGTCCATTGGTCCATGCGTCCGGCGTGCACGAGGGTTAGAACATAGTGCACGGCGGGCAGCAAAAGTAGAAAATTGCTCAAAATGGCCAAAAATGCGCACACTCATGGCTGGGGCAAATGAGGCACATGCCCGACTCGGACCGGAGTGTGCCATGGGATTGGTATCAAGTCATATGTGTCCAACATATCTTTTGGGCGTCGCCCAACTCCTCCGGTATTGGGAATGGCAGGGTCGCCAAGTGAGCCCATGATTTGGGATAGTCCCAAATCGCCAACATGGCGGCCACGGTATGCCAAGCCTAAGAGGAGTTAATCGCCGGGTCCAAGATATGTTGGGCACCGAAGTATGTACCCTCATAACATACTTGGGTCATGATGTCAATTGAGCGCAACGTTGAGATACACGGTCGCCACTTGACATCATGACGGGCCAAAAACGGCAAAATTGGCACAAGCACACACAAAAGTGCCTTGAAAGGTGCACAATTATATTATAATATCTCCGGCTTGGATCGTGCAATCACTTAATCCTTCTAAATACAATGACTTGACACCAATGACCTTCGATCCCACTTATGTGCTCCACTTGGGGCGCCTTGAAAGGTTACGAGCGCTACTTCCCAAGTGGGCACATGAAAATATGGAAAATTGCAAAACACACACCTTGCTCCCGACGCATCGTTTCGGGATCACCACACAAGCTTCCCTTCACGAAGGTTAGGCTTGCAATTGACCGTAGGGAGTATGGAGAAGGGGCTTGCACAATATGAGGTCCATTGGCGGGCTTGGCTTGGAGTAACGGACCCGCCAAATGGGCACGCAACACAACACATGGCACATACCACATATTGCCCAAAAAGGTAGCTCCCACCACGATATGTCATGCCCCTCCAAGGGCATAACTTTGTGTCAATCGCTCATAGGAACTCAAGGAGAGTTCCTATGCTACACCAACACTTGCGCGCTACACTCGAAAGTTATCTTAACGCACGCAATGTCATGGCCAAAGAGTTATAACGCAAACTCTACCCTCTTGACCATGATCCATTACACTAGCGCGCACGTGTGGAAACGCAGGGCGTATAATGCTTCCTAAATTACGTCGGGAGTATTGTGAATACATCCCACGTTTCCTTATCGTCAATACTCGCAAGTGGCACGAGATATGACCCTCAAAAGTGGCCTCACGAATCAACTTTGTTTTGCCCATATCTCTGAGTCAAATGGAGGGCAAGATAAAAGGGAAGTTGATTCGTGCATAGGGAAGCACGTAGGTCCACTCGAAAGAGGTCAAATCACGTGCGGGGATGTCGAAGTCGAAAATCCGATTTCGACATCCTGAAAAATTCGGATCAAGGTTGCGAGTGTAAGATGTGAAAATTGCGGAAGCATCCAAGCAGTTCCTGATGGCTTTGGAGCCTTCGTGACGGATTGCGTTAAAATTTCCATTATAAACAGTTAAACTGGCGGTTACGGTAAAGTCGCGATCCAACCGCCAGCAGTCAAAACAGTGAGTATCAGAACGGAAGCATAAAAATTGACGGAAACAATATGAAAATAAAACCCTGTTGATTCCTGATATTCTGATACACAAATCCCCGCTGGCGGTGCATCGGTTGCCGATGCGGGGCTTTACGGCACGGAACGGAGCGTCAACGGGCGTCTTCCCTTCCGTACATGGGGTTAGTGGACCGGAGACCGGTTGTATGCCGTAACCTAGCCATGGGGTTCTGGGTACCGCTTCAATAGTATATCTCTATGCTCAACCATGATATCCGCTCATGGTTCAATACACAAATGATTGGAACCATTTGCGAACAATTCCCCCACTTGGATCCCCAATCGGGCGCATGGAGATACCTTCGCCACTCATATCTACATGCCCCATGAAAATGGGAGTGCACTCATGGATCTCCTTGCCAAACATACCATGAGCAATACATATGCGGTACACTTAGTCTAGCGCTTTGAATTCCACAATTGGGACATGGGCAAAACCCTTGTCACGTATGGCTCCCCATCTCTTCGGCAAAACGAAGATATATAACATGGGCGTGAGCATATCAAGACATATACCATGCATATAAAACATACCCTCAAAAGTGGCTCCCACCATGATATGCCATGTCCCTCCATGGACATAACTTCACGTTAAAAATGCGTAGGAACCCAAGGAAAGTATCTATGCAACCCCAACACTCATGCGGTACACTCGAAAGTCGCAATAAAATATTCGGTTGCACGGTCCAAGAGTTATATATCACTTTCTACCCTCTTGACCATTATCCCTTGCCATACCGGGCATGCGTACACACCAAAGGCGTTTGATGCTTCCTAAATTAAGTTGAGACTAAGACGCTTGCAACCCAACCTTCCTTATTCTCTTTCCTCACACTCGCGCGTAGATATGGCCCTCCAAAGTGGTTCCACGATTCGCTTTTGTTTCCCTTATATCTCCAAGTCAAATGGGTGGCAAGTATAAGGGAAACCTGATTCGGGCATAGGGAAAAGAGTATGACCGCTCGAAGAAGACCAAATCAAGTGCGGCAATGTCGAAGTCCAAAATCCGATTTTGACATCGCGAAAAATTCAGATTAAAATTTCGAGTGCTGATTTAGAAAATTGCGTAAGCAACGAACCCTTTACTGATGAAATCTGACCCTTCATCGGGGTTTCCGCCAAAATATCTGGAAATAACAGTTAACCAATCGGTTAACGCAAAATCGCGAGCCAACTGACAGTCACCGATACATTGACCATCAGAACGAAAGGCTGAAAAATTAGGGAAACATTATGATAATAAAACCCTGTTGATTCCTGATATTCCGATATATAAATCTCCGCTGGCGGCGCCTCGTTACTGAATATGGCCGCTCATAGCCGGAATGGCCAAACCTATCACACTATCACATCAGGTTAGGTCAGGTGGATGGGAGAGTATGATATCAGCCAATGGCGGCTTGCCGGCACATAGATACACACCCCAAGTGACCCAAAGATGGCCACGGGGGTCCGAACCAGCTTCACCTAGTGACAGACTCCCAGCGCTGCTGAAGTGGACCCATGAGTCCAGCGGTCATGTGGGTGCTGACCGTACCCTGAGGCTATTCGAGCAGTGGTTCCACACTACGTGGACTGACGACCAACTGCTGAAAACCCTCCAGCCTATTGTGGACAAGTGCCCGTGCAGGTCCTGCAAACCAGGGGATATCAGGGACAGAGGTCTCTACTCGACCCTGCCCATCCCTCACTGTGCTAACAGTGTTCTATACGTGGACTACACGGAGATGCCGAAGTTCGGGGGCTATGACTTCGCCCTCGTGGTAACCTGTGGGTTGACCAGGTTTACCAGGGTGTTCCCATGTACCAAGCACATTACCGGGGAGGAGACTATCAAGATACTCCTGGAGGAGTGGTTCTGTGTCTATGGGGCGCCCAAGGAGATCAACTCCGATGAGGATGTACGAGTGCGCTCAGAAACCGGCTGGTACAAGAGGGTCCTGAGATCCCTCAATGTCCAGGTGTCTACGGGGATACCCTACTCTCACACGAGCAACCCCCTATGTGAGTGACAGATTCGTGTCCTCAAGGAGAATGTAAGGATATGGTGCAAAACTGAACGCACCAGAGACTGGGTGAGACTACTCCCCGTCATATCCTTGATGATGAACTCCCAAGAGAGTTCAGCTACTGGCTACTCGCCCCATGAGCTATTCCTAGGGCGCCCGGCGTGGTTCCTACATGCCCCCTATCCAGAGGACACCCATTCTTCTGTGGGTGAAAGGGTCCAAGAGCAACAAGACAAGGTGGACAAGGCCAAGGCTATGCTCCAGAGGGTAAGGGAGCGTCAGTGGAACAAGAAGAATAAGCACCAAGTACCGGCCACCTACCAAGAGGGGGACTGGGTGCTGGTGCACCACAGCCGACTACCCGCCTAGCCACGCTCCACCAGCGACGACCCATACTTCGGGCCCTACAAGATTCTATCTGTGGATGGACACCGTATCACCGTG
Source organism: Eutreptiella sp. 'Long Island Sound 2002' (assembly GCA_964036045.1). Lineage (NCBI taxonomy): Eukaryota > Euglenozoa > Euglenophyceae > Eutreptiales > Eutreptiaceae > Eutreptiella > Eutreptiella sp. 'Long Island Sound 2002'. The sequence continues at coordinate 10,584,184 of OZ038390.1, forward strand.
CGGTGTTCTCCCCGTCTAGGGGGGACCCTGGTGTGCGCTGCTCAACATCTGAAGCGCTACTATGACCCTGAAGACCTCTGTGGGGAAGAGTGGGAGCTTAACGACGAGGAAATCGCCGCCCTAGACTTACAAGGGGCTGCCAGCCCTATGGAAGTTGAAGGGGAACTTCCCGACATGAACGCCGAGGAGATGGCTAAGGAGAGCTTCTACCTGGTGAAGTCTGTCCTACGCCACCGCTACCGCCAGGGTTGGCGCTTCCTCACCCTCTTGGAAGGGTTTGGAGCGAAGAGGCCACCTGGGAGCCCTTCTCTGCGTTTGTTCTACCTAGGGGACGCCTAAACACAGTTCTGGTTGACTACTTGTCCCAGAACAACCTTGGTGAGTTGCTGAGGCTCGCTGAGACGCTTGCCTCCAAGACTAAAGCTAGGGACTGAACCTTACCCCTAAGTGTGCTACGTATGTCTGTGTGTGTCTCACTTCTCTCCCGGGCGTGGCTCCCGAATCAACGGGCTTCGCTGATGTCGGACCAAAGGTCCTAGTCAGTTACTAGTACCACTCCTATGGCGCCCAGTTTCTGTGCTGGCGCCTATCCATGGGGGAAGACGGCAAAAGCCCTACCTACTAGAGGGGAGGGGTGGCCAAGTGTGCTAAGGGCATACAAAACCCCCATTTTTGCCAAAGGCCAAAAGCTAACGCACTCCCCTGCCCACGTGGAAAAGCACGCGGGACAGGAGACACCACTACCCTACACATCCTACCTACAGCTGCACCATCCTGGTGGGCGAGCACTTTTGCAACTGGCTCAAGCCCCCACTCAGGACTACCACTCCTACACGCACGCTCTACTGGGTGGCGTTGAGGATGAAGACAAGAGCCTTAGCGGCTCACCTGTGAGAATGCAAGAAAACACCGAGCTACTAAGCTTCTGTGGCCTAACAGGGACGCCACAACGCGTTTCCCTGCTAGGGCTTGGAGGGAAGGGGTGCTCTTGTTGCGTGCACAGCGTGAATGTTGTAGAGGTCGGGCTACACTTGCCACTCCTGGCTGAGTCGTAGCTTGTTGTTTGTGTGATCAGCGCCGTATATTTTAGCACGGCTCAAGGGACTGCACCAGTTCACCCTGACCTGCCCACCTGAAGAGCAAAGGCGGATGAAGGAGCGTTTGCAGCGGAGGAACCAAGACCATCTCCACGTATTATACGCTTCTCAGATGGCCCTATGATATGCCGTCCACAAACGCCCCTATCAAGCAAGCAAGCTTAAGGAAATCCACCCGTTCTCTTATAGAACGCGGGGTGGAGCCCCTGGGTAACCTAAACAAGGGTTGTACCGAGCGCACCACGCGTGGCCTACCCTTTAATGCATGTGTGAATGCACGAGCATGCACGAGTTTCGAAGTTACCTGTGTCAATGACTTTTTTTCCTACAAATCTTACCCACAATCACGAACTCCACCAGGGGGTGGCCCCACCTGGGCTTACCTACCATACTCACTGCTGGAGAGTGAAGCAAGGTGAGGGAGAGGCGTGACACAAGCGAAAAACGTCGCTATGCACTTGTGTGTATGTCTAATCACCCTGATCTTACCTCTAATCATCTGCAATCTTTCTAATCTATCCCTCTATCGTTTGTTAGCGCTGCTACAAGGCACGTTCACGGAGACACGAGACGAGCAATGTGCATGCTGCATATGAGACGAGCACACCTGTGGTTTATACCTGATTCATTGAAGTCCTTCTGTTGATTTTTGAAATCTTGAATCTTGAATTCTTTCTGCCAATGCGGGTCGAATCTTTATGTTAGTCTATTTATGTGTGTTTCGTCATTTTCGTCATTCTGCGTAACATACGTTTATAATCTTATTGATTCTTTATTTTCCGGCGCTTTGCTAGGAGCCGCTCCTGCGCGCCGACTTTTTCTGCGTAAGAATTGCTTGATTTAAAAAATCAAGAGATGACTACAAATTTTATAAAAATGTGCATCTGATGCACAATTGGATTCTGTCCAGGTGTGTGCCTTCAGAAAAATTCTAGGCCGTCATTTTACGGATTTAGGTGTTGTCGCTTCGCGCTTGCGTGCATTCGTCCCTCATTCTCCCATTCCTCTGTTGTCCAGACCTCCTCGCAAAGCCTCGTTGAGTAGGCCGCTGTTCTGGCCGAAAAGCAGCAGCAGGAGACTGAACCAGAATCAAGACCCCTCCAAGGGGCAATTCTAATTAAATCAGCGCACCCTCGCCCCAGTACCAGGACAGGTGTCTCCATCAGGTTCCTTGAGACTTGGGTCGAGCGTCCTATGAGAGTCTGGCGTAAGGTTGTGTTACGCTGCAGCTTGGAGGGAGTGATGCACATGCATATGGTCTTGGCATGCCCTACTCTAACCCCACCAAGCCACAGGAACCCCGGCAGCGCCAAGAGCGCTGAGTTTTCTGTTGGAGATTGTCATCAACAATGCAGCAAGAGTCGCTGGCCATGGTAAAGCGCTCTTTTCCAGTGTTAGGGAAGCTTTGGGTATTTTAAAGTAGGTGTGGAAACCAAGGAAAGGCCAAGAAAAAATCCCTTTTTCCTGAAATGCGACAGTGGTGGCCACAACAGCACAAGGGGGGAGTAAGAAAAAGTGCTTTTCCAATGCTTTAGGGTATACTTTAGTTGTATTAGAGGAGCTCTAAGCACTCAGGCATTTTTATCTTAGTATTGGCCCAACCAAAAGGGGTAATAACACATTTTGACCTATGGAACCAAACACTAAATCAGGATGTGGTGTGGACCCCTTTATCCCCAAGCTATAGGCACTAAAACATCTTTTCCTGGGTTGCTGAAGCACTGATATACTGAAGGCAGAGCCTACGAATTTATCTATGTTTTCTCATAAATTCTTAGCTATCCTAGTGGTATGCACCCTAGGGGGCTGGGGCACCTCTTTTTGAGAGGTCCTCGGTTCAATACCCAGTCAGCCTAGCTAAGTAGGAATATCCCATGTGACATGGCAGTGACCTCATCGCCACACGCCATGCCACCTCAGCACCTATGGGACCCAAACACAAAGAGTGCACATCTCAAGATGGTACTGTGGATGAGAGTGAGCCCTTGGGGCAGTTTTCCAATCAGTTTTTCTCAAACATCTAAAATATTTCATCCTGAGTTGCAATATATGCTAATTGCTGTGGTCTATTGTTGATAGGTGTTTTTTTCTAACTCTTTGTGACTGCAGCCTTTCATGCTTTGATCCTGACCTTCTTCTACTTGCTTATCTCTGGCTTGGGTTATTCTGGATTGGTTGTATTTCAACAATAAAACATTTTCCTCATCAAAAACAAGCAGCAGGAACCCTACACCAGCAGCAAGCAGCAGGAGAGGCACAACAAACACACAGTGTTGAAATCACTATAAAACCTTCTGCTTGCACACCCCTGTGCCCCTAACCAGAGCGCCCCCTAGGACATCCTTACCTTTGGTGCGTCGTCTGTGGGGGGGGGGGTTATAAAAACTACAGGTACAGTCTTTGGGGCACTCTGCTTACATCTGCGATGACATCTGTTAATTCTTGTCTGTAGATAATGACGATGGTCTGTTATCGTTGGGATGGCTGGCCTGTCCCCGTCGCCATCGCCGACGTCTCAGTTCTTCAAGAGACATTTGATGCTGAGGGTAGTTTGTGGAATGATCGTCCTGATTTATCAATTTCCGAATGTCTTTTTATCAATAGAATTATCTGGTGCCCAAATGTAGATTTTCAGGGCGGTATTTCGGTGCTGTGCGCATCTCATTCATGTACATACATTCAATGCACATTATTAGCAATGTTCCGTGTCATGTGTGCTGAGTTTGGAGATTGGTTAAGCTTACTAGTGGAATGGTTTGTGTATTGTGGTGCGCATGCATTCATTGCATTCATGCATGCATTCACATGTACCGTGTGAGCAAGTAACATGAAGGATATGGTGTGTGTATAGTTGAAGCATAGCATTGATAGCCTCGTGATAAACATGCACGTTCAAGCATTCATTGCATTCGTGCATGCATTCGTGCATACCATATGCATTGCACTATGCCTCCTTGCCTTCTTCTTTGTTGATACACCTTGCCATGCTTCTCAGTTTTACATGGCAGGATGATCCGCCAACCTTGGTGACCCGGGACGAGGTTCAACCAGGTATGGCATGGAGAATAAAGATGCACTCATGCCATACTGTGGAGTGCATTACCTCATTTCCACTTTGCTTTGTGCTTTGCTTCACTTGTGTGTAGTGAAGCGGTACCCAGAACCCCATGGCTAGGGTAGGGCATACAACCGGTCTCCGGTCCACTAACCCCATGTACGGAAGGGAAGACCGGTCTCCGGTCCACTAACCCCATGTACGGAAGGCGCCCGTTGACGCCCGGTGCGAGCCCGGCGGGAGCGTGTTCCGTGCTGTAAAGCCCCGCATCGGCAAACGATGCACCGCCAGCGGAGATTTATATATCAGAATATCAGGAATCAACAGGGTTTTATTTTCATATTGTTTCCGTCAATTTTTACGCTTCCGTTCTGATATTCACTGTTTTGACAGCTGGCGGTTAGCTCGCGACTTTAGCGTAACCGCCAGTTTAACTGTTATATACAGATATTTTAGCGCAAATCGTGACGAAGACTCTAAAGTCTTCAGGAATTGCATTGATGCATCCGCAATTTTCACATCTTACACTCGCAACCTTAATCCGAATTTTTCAGGATGTCGAAATCGGATTTTCGACTTCGACATCCCCGCACTTGATTTGACCTCTTTCGAGTGGACCTACGTGCTTCCATATGCACGAATCAACTTTCCTTTTGTCTTGACCTCCATTTGTCTTAGAGATATGGGCAAAACAAAGTTGATTCGTGAGGCCACTTGTGAGGGTCATATCTCGTGCCGCTTGAGAGGAATGACAATAAGAAAACGTGGGATGTATTCACAATACTCCCGACGTAATTTAGGAAGCATTATACGCCTTGCGTCTCCACACGTGCGCGCTAGTGTAATGGATCATGGTCAAGAGGGTAGAGTTTGCGTTATAACTCTTTGACCATGATATTGCGTGCGTTAAGATAACTTTCGAGTGTAGCGCGCGAGTGTTGGTGTTGCATAGGAACTCTCCTTGAGTTCCTATGAGCGATTGACACAAAGTTATGCCCTTGGAGGGGCATGACATATCGTGGGGGGAGCTACCTTTTTGGGCAATATGTGGTATGTGCCATGTGTTGTATTGCGTGCCCATTTGGCGGGTCCATCGCTCGAAGCCAAACCCGCCAATGGACCTCATCTTGTGCAAGCCCCTTCTCCATACTCCCCACGATCAATTGCAAGCCTAACCTTCGTGGAGGGAAGCTTGTGTGGCGATCCCAAAGCGATGCGTTGGGAGCAAGGTGTGTGTTTTGCAATTTTCCATATTTTCATGTGCCCACTTGGGAAGTAGCGCTCGTAACCTTTCAAAGCGCCCCAAGTGGAGCACATATGTGGAATCGAAGGTCATTGGTGTCAAGTCATTGTATTTAGAAGGATTGGTCGATTACTCAATCCAAGCCGAAGATATTATAAAATATTTTTGCGCCTTTCAAAGCACTTTTGGGTGTTTCTTCGCCAATATTGCTGTTTTTTGCCCGTCATGATGTCAAGTGGCGACCGTGTATCTCAACGTTGCGCTCAATTGACATCATGACCCAAGTATGTTATGGGGGTACATACTTCAGTGCCCAACATATCTTGGACCCGGCGAATAGCTCCTCTTGGGCTTGGCTTACCGTGGCCGCCATGTTGGCGATTTGGGACTATCCCAAATCATGGGCTCACTTGGCGACCCTGCCATTCCCAATACCGGAGGAGTTGGGCGACGCCCAAAAGATATGTTGGACATATATGACTTGATACCAATCCTATGGCACACTCTGGTCCAAGTCGGGCATGTGCCTCATTTGCCCCAACCATGAGTGTGCGCATTTTCGGCCATTTTGAACAATTTTACACTTTTTCTGCCAGCCGTGCACTATGTTCAGCCCACCCGTGCACGCCGGACGCATGGACCAATGGACCATATATGACATGGGTGTTATGCATATTGGTCCCCATGATTCACATACCACGTGGGCGAAGCGTAGCAACCTTCATTAAGGTGCTAGCCCAAAGTGAGTGTGGGTAATTTTGCCATTTTGGCATTTGTGGACCCAATTGGGATCGTCACCACGCCGAGTGGCATGGAGATCTTTGAGAGCCAAGTGCATGGGAGTCTTCGTTCAACTCCCGGTGGATCACGTATGCAATGGCGGATCCGATCTCCAAGCAGGCCTGGAGATATACTATTGGGAGCACCCCGAATTTTGGCTCATTTCGAGCAGCCAAAATGACCCCCTTTTGGGACTCCTATTTCAACCCCCCCGTGTGGTCAAATGGCGGTCCCATATGTCTCTGCCCGAAGGGAGCCCGGACCTAATTTCAGGTTGTACACTCAGATATAAGTCCTAGGTCCTGCCTCCTACCCTGTGAGCCATTGGCCCTGCCCTGACCGGGCGAGCCACGCGTGAGAATGGTGCCAATTTTGGTGATTTTGGCATCATGACCCCACTTGACGAACCCGTGGTGCCCTGATGCCGGGACTTCAGAGGGAACCAGGTTGGGTGAGGGCTCCAGGGAGTTCCTACTCGAAGGGCATAGGGTCAGTTGCCTCGCCCCTACCTCTGGCGGGTCCAGACGAGGGGTCAATTTTGGAGATTTTTGAGCTAATATCAGCTTGGGCTGAAACAGCCCATTTTCAGCTACCAACTCCTAGGGGATAATGGCGGGGCCATATCTCTGGCTCAGAGAGGAGTTGGAACCTGCCGTTAAGGGAGCATAGGGAGCCACTGTCGATTGGCCTTGGAGCCCCTTGGTTCCCAGGAACTCGCTGTGGCTGGGCGGGACACGCCCCCTATTGGCAGGGTTTCAGGGTCCGGACTGAGCAGGGCATGGGTTGTGTTTGAGCCCCCGCCCCGACCAGCCACTGAGAGGGTCGGACCTGGGATTGGGATACGAGTTAGGACTGAGTGTCTATTGTCCTGTTATGCCCTTACCCCAGTCCAGTCTTAACCCCATGTGTACATATCCTGATGTGTTGCTGTACATACTTTTGTTCCCTTGTTTCAGAGTGGCAAGGATCCTGAAACGCTTTGTCACATGACATGAGCGCATTGATGCCCCTGTGAGCGTAGTGCTTTGCCTGCCTGCTCACTTGCGCGTGTCCACCGCAGCGTCCTGTGGCCAGGCCCCCCACGGGAACGCGTCAAAAGCGTTTCGCCGCCGCGGGGTTACCCATCCCTCGCGTGCCACTCGGGGCCACCAACCCCGAGCAGCGCGGCGCAGCAGCTCGCAGCTCGCAGCTCGCAGCTCGCAGCGCAGCGCAGCGGCTCGCAGCGCCGCCCAGCGACAGCGCCGAGTTCGTCACGGAGCCCGCAGCGCCGTCCAGAGCATCGCCCTGACCGCGCCGCGACCGTGAAGGAGGTGCACAGACCAGGACTCCTGCATCAGCGAGTCCCGTCGGCCGACCAGCAAGGCCGCGTCAACCACCTCCACAACCACCGGCTGACCAGCACCAGCCGCACTCCCAATCCAGTGCTGCAGCACCCGCCTCAACAAACACCACCAGGACCAGTTCGGTGAGTGGAGCGAGTGCACACCAAGGACCTCAAGACCAACTACGCCCCCGCTGCCATGGTAAACTGGCAAGAAGCGGGTAAGACGTGGCCGCGGCCCCACCCCCATGCAGTGCGCCTACTGCGTGGGTTGGTTTGGGACCAGCACTACCGCCACAGCCACCCCCAGTGCGAAGGCGGCATCCCCGGGAGCTTCGAGCTCCGCACGCACATGGCCCCCGACCGCCTGCAGGCCGTGGAGGACTGGCTGCGGGCAGAAGGGTTTGCCTTCCGCTTCCAGCAGAGGCGCTGGAGGACCTGGACCCGGCCGGACAGACCCGGCGAAGGGCTGCGCCCCGACGGGATTGAGGAGGACGAGAACTCCAACGAGTACCCGTCGGGCGCCTCGATCAATGTCTCCATGTGGGACGTGATCGAAAAGAACTTCCCGGAACCGGGGAGCGAGCGCAGGCTGCAGGGCAGCAGCAGCAGCGCGTCTCCGAGGAAGGAGAAGCGGTCCGCCGGGGACAGGAAGCGGGACCGGAAGTGGCGGGAGTACCAGGAGTCCCTGGCTGCCGAAGCCGCCCAAGGCGCCAGGGGCGGAACCCCAGCCCCCAGCCCCCAACGGACCGGTGGCGGTCACCACCCCGGCCACACCACCCTTGGCGACTACTTCCAAGTCGCCAAGCAGACCAAGGCCAAGCCCCGTCCGCTGCTCCTGAAGAAGTCAGTCCCCAGCAGCGACGTGGAGTTGGCCCACCGCGGGAGGATGCCGACCGACCAGGCCAGCTCCAGCAGCCGCGTCGCTCCCGTCTAAAGGGACGTGGCGCGCGCCTGTGAGCGCGCCTGTGGGGTGCCCTGCAACCTTCGGGTTGCCCGGCAACGGGCCATGCAGCAGGACGCTGCCATGGAGGGCGCCTCCGGCATTGCCCAGCAGGAGGCTGCAGAGTGGGCGCATGGCATGGCCATCCACGCCTCGACCGTGGCGGCCATTGCGGCTGGACTCACGGCCGTAGCCGCCCATGGGGCAGCGACTGCCCAGGTCAACGGTGAGGTGGCGGCAGCCGACGAGGAAGCCCGCCAGACGCAGGAGGCCATTGCCTGCAAGGAGGCCGAGGTGAAGGCGCTGGAAGAGGCGCTGGCCCAAGAGAGGGCAAAGAAGGAGGCGGAGGAAAGGGCCCACGCCGAAGCGACGGCCAAGGCCCAGGCGGACGCCGCCAAGAAGGACGCCATCGAGGCCGCGCGACGGAAGGTCGCTGAGGAGAGGGCCAAGACGGAGGCGGAGCTGGCGGCGTTGGAAGCGGACAAGGCTCGGCTGCAGCAGGCCCGGGAAGCCGAAGCGGCTCGTGCCCGGGAGGAAGCCGAAGCGCGAGCTGCCGCAGCCACAGCCGCCGCAATGGAGGAGGTAGAGGCCAAACTCCGCCGCGAGACTCCCCCGGGAGGATCACGAGTGGAGACCCTTCGAAAGCTTTTCGAAGGGGACGCCTCCCCCAAAGATGACGCTGGACGAGGCCGACACGGGCAGCAGTGGGAGCAGTGCCCCCACCGCCCACCGACGGAGGAAGGGTAAGGGGAAGACCCCCGAGAGGCCACGGAGGCCAGCGGGCGGACACCCCCACGACAGTGACCCCTTCTTCACCGCCAGCGACGGGGATGAACGAGGCCGCCGACATCGCCAAGTGGTGGCTTGGACGGGCGGAGGAGGCGGAGACGTCCCCATGGAACCGGAAGGTGAGGATGAGGATCTCCCTCCTCCCTACCGGAGCTCGGAGTCTTCCGAGACCGAAACGCCCAGGTGGGGCGACATGGACGAGGATGACGAAATGGACTTCGGCATCACGAAGAAGCGCCCATCCTCGGACCCGCCGAGGCGACCCGGCGGAGACCCACCCGGACCCCCTGGCGGAGGACCATCAGGACCCCCTGGAAGACGCCCACCAAGTGGACCCCCTGGAGGCGGACCACCGGGCGGGGGAGGACCCCCTGGACCGGGCGGACCCGGCGGAGGCCCTCCTGGAGTACCCCCTGGGGACCCCGACGACCCACCAGGGAACGGCGACCCGGATACCACCTGGCGGTGGATTGTCTACCTCCGCAGGAGGGTCCAGTTCCTCGAGCGCGAGGTAGACACGGGCAAGGGCGAGATGACTCGCATCGCCAGCGTCTCCGCGCGCGCAGAGAGAGCTGGACATCGCCAGGGGCGAGACCAAGTCGCTGAACAAGGTCATCAGCGGGCTGCAGCAGAGGCTGGACGCGCTGGAAGCCCGTGGGAGCGTCGGCAGCGACCACCCACCCCTGGAGTCTGGCTCGTCGGACGACGGCTGGGGACCCGGACCAGGTCCAGGCAGACCCCACGCCCCCGGCGGAGCCCCCAGGAGTCGCCCCAGCGCCAGTGCCCCCTCTCTCACCGCCCCCTCTCACCACAGCGCGGGCCGGCGCAACGAGCGCGTGCCGCCCGGCAGTGGCAGTGAGGATTGGCGTGATGAGTGGCTCAGTTTGGACTACCACAACCGCCGTGCTCCGCCGCGGACGCCTGTACGCCCCCGACGCCCGGCACCAGCCCCGGAGCCAATCCCAATGGCTGGAGGACGCTATGGTGGACTCAGGGATGACGTCCCCGGAGGAGAAGTGGAGTGGGACGTCGGCGGAGGTGAGGACCTGGATCTGGACCTGGAGGAGTTCAACATCAGCCCGCCGCGTGGTGTACGACTGAAGGCCGCTGAACGCAGCCGCCGGCGCCGTGATGAGGAGGCATACATGGAAGGAGTACGGCGTGAACATCTGGGCTCAGCGTACATGGAGGAACCGCGGCGTAACCACAGGTGTTCCATGGAGAAGATGGACGTGGCGGCCGTGGGAGTCCGTGGGAGAGGCCGATGGGAACCTCGGTCGACCTCGCGGCCGGCGTTCATGGTCTCTAAGGCCGCGGATGCCGCCGTGTGGGAAGACTTGAAGGACATCAAGCCCCCCATGTACGACGGCAACCCCCTCAACCTCGACCGCTTCTTGGAGAAGCTGGACGATTGGGGGGTAACCGTTACTGAGGACATGCATCCCACTGATGCGGAGAAGTATGTCTTCAGACGGTTCAGGTACCGCCTGCCGGAAGTACTCGGAGAGCTATACTTCGTGGCGACCAAGGAGGGGAAAATCAAGACCCTCAAGGAAGCCAAGAAGTGGCTCAACGAGCAGGAGCGGGTGGACGCTCCGCAGGTGGCTGCCAAGCGGTGGAAGTCCATCAAGCTTCAGCATGATGGATGGGAGATTCGCCTACGGGACTGGCGAGACTTCCGAGGGCATTACACCCTCTTCCGCCGCAACGTGGAGGACTGGAACGAGGGTGACGAGCAGGCTCGCCTGCTCTCCATGCTGCCGGAAGCATGGATCAAGAGGGTCACCAAGGAGGAAGCCAAGAGGGCCAAGTCCAACCACACGGTCAAGATGATGCTCCCCAAAGAGTATCATACGAACGTGGTGGCTTGGACGAGGAAAAACGTGGCCCGGGATGTCAAACGGCACTCCCTGCGGAACGCTCTCCTCATCACCGTCTCGGGCGATCGCGAGAAGACCGCGATGTGGCGCCTTGACGAGTGTGAGTTGAGCGGCCAGACCATCCGTTTGCAGGCCATCCCGGCGCGGATGAGCTGCGACGAGATCCTGGAGTGGGTTGGAGAGGAGGAGCTCAAGGAGTACCGGAACCTCCACCACACCCGCGGGTTGAGGCCCGGCGACCGCGACGTCAACTACGTTGGCGAGGGACCTGGCGGGGAAGCTGCCATGGACCCAGCGGGAGCCGACGGCGATGAGACTCTCGTCGTCGATGACGACGACGATGAGCCCGCCGAGGTGGCTGTTTGCGCCTTCGTCGCCAACAACCCGAGTGCGGGGAGCAAACCGGGAAACTGGAAGCCCCTGCAGCAGGGTTGGAGGAAGAAGGAGAAGAGGGACCCTCGCCGCATTGGCGACCCTCCGCTGTCCTTTGGGGAGTTCATACGAGCTCACCCTTGGGGCTGTTTCGTGTGTTATGGGAGGAAGAAAGGCTTCAACCATGACCACCGAACATGCCCCATCCACCAGGCTGCCACGGAGGCCTACAAGAAGGTGCACGGGTCGAAGAAGCGTACACCTGCGGGTATCCGGGAGGCCAAAGTGGAGGTGGACAGGGACGAACTCTCCAAGCTGACGTCGCAGGGGACCGAGTTGGCCAAGGAGATCCAGGAGATCAAGAGGAACTGGGTCCCCAGGTCGGACAACAAGAACAAGGAGAACAACCAGAACGACCAGAACAAGGACAAGGACAAGAAGACTAGAGGGGGAAGGAAGAAGGGCGTCAACGAGGTTGATGCGGAGAAGAACACCCCTACTTCCACAACCGACGCCCCCTAGCGGAGCCCCTGCAGCCACGGGCCCCAGCTAGGGCGGTCGCAGGATGGTGACGTGGGAAGCGCCGAACCATCCCAGTCGGGAGTCGATAAGCACAAGGGGACTGCCGCGGGCGGAAGGCCTAGTCCGGCACCCAGTCGCGGAGGCGGGATGAGGGCAAGTGAAGGCACGAACCCTTGCACCCGTCCGTCCTTCGCGACCAAGAATGTGTTTGATGTACTACAAGATCTATCAAAGAGTATCGGAGGATCACCTGGACCGCAGCTGGATGCTGCAGATGGGCAGCCTGAGCCCATTGTCCACGACCTGCACCAGTCGCTTGTTGAGCTTCTGGAACGGCCGGAGATCCTGAGCTTGCACGCCGTGCGCCGAGTTGGGCGTGAGCGGCAGTTGCACCTTAAGGTCCGTGCCCTATGCGGGGAAGTGGAAAAGGTCTTCGACGTGTTGGTCGACACGGGCGCTCAGGTCAGCTTGGTCAAGGCTGGCCTACTTCCGCCAGAGTGTCTGACCGACAGTCGGCGACCTGTCAGGCTGAAGGTGGCGAACGGCCAGTACATGGTGGGAGGCACGAAGGAAGCGGCCATTGGGCTGCAGTTCGTGAACCATCGTGAGCTGAGCCGCCCAGACCTCGGCAAGGAAATCCTCCTGCACGGTCGCTTCTACGAGGCCGAGATGGACTGGGACATGATCGTTGGGTACGACTTCATGATGGGGACGGACTCCGGCGTTCTCCCGGCCCAGGCCTCGATGACCCTGTACCAGGACGACCAGCTCTCGTGGCTATCGTCACCTGAGCATCATGTGGAATGCCAATGGATCCACCCGGAACGCAATCAGCTCGAAGTGGCCGCGCTGGACACTAAGCCAACTGGTCCTGCAAACCAGGAGTACGGCGTAATGCCGGAAGTGGCGAGCCGAGTTGTTGCGGACCTGGGAGCTTCGGATCTGGCCCTGGATGCGTTCTCTTCAGGAACCTCCGCCCATCTGCGGGTTTGTGAGAAGTACTGGAGCGCACAGGACTCCGCGTGGAAGAAGCACTGGGGTCCGCATCAGGGATTGATGTGGATCCATTGCCCCCGTTGGGACATTCCAAGAGCGATAGCGAAGATTCGCAAGCACCGCTCCAAGGCAGTGCTGGTTGTTCCTATGGGATGCACCGAGGAGGAAAGTACCCGACATTGGGTAGCCTCATTGACCAACATGACCTTAAACAAGGTCGTCCTACCGGCTGGAGAGAGTGTCTATCAGGACGCTAAGGGACAGCCCATGCCACCCCAGAGATGGCCAACGGAATTCCACTATGTGGATGGGGGCCTTGATCGGGCCGACACCACGGACTTCGTCTGTGTCAACCGCATCATAGCAGAGCCATGGCGACAATGCTTTGCGGTTCCCCCTGTTGACATCGGAGAATCGGAAGACCCCCTCACAGAAGAGGAGCTGGATCTGGTTCAGGGGTATATGGATCAGCCCTTTCACGACTGGGGTAGCCAGCGTGAGGGCAAGGGCCAGGACAGAGCCTGGTGGGAAGTGGACTCGATCGTCTCTGGTTCCTATGATGGGAACACCTTCGTGCAGAGGGTGCTGGACCACCTATCCAGTCAGGAGGAGCCAATCGGGGGTAACCCACCCACCTACGGCGGTCTATTCCGAGGCAAGACCAGAGATGGCCCTTTGGGCTACCTGGGAAGACCACCTGAGCCGAAGGCGAGCGGAGTAGCTACCCCTCAAGTAAGCTCCGTGGTCCAGGTGCCCGGAAAAGCCAAGGCGGAGTCCGATGATTGCCCCAAGATTCAGGCATTGAGGGCCAGGCTGAAGCAGAAGTATGGCGAGACCTTCTTCAGCGGAAAGCCTGTCTTTCCCCCACCGGTGCGTGGACCGTATGGCGAGGCCAAGATACGACTGAAGCAGGACCCCCGTGTGTACCGGCACCGGGAGTTTGCCCTGAGGGGCGAGAGGAAGGAGGCCATGGAGAAGATCCTCCGTGACTTCATCCAGAGGGGTTGGCTCGAGCCGTGCCACTCAGAATGGGCCTCTCCGTGCTTCGTCGTCCCCAAGAAGGTGGCCGGTGAGTGGCGGCTCGTGGTCGACTACCGCGGCCTAAACGCCCAAACGCAGCACGACAGCTATACGCTGCCCCTCATTGAGGACATGCTGCAAAAACAACATCGGCGGAGGATCTTCACGGTGATTGAACTGAAACATGGTTATCATCAGATGCCTCTCGCCGAGGAGTCCCGTGCCTGCACAGCCATGAGTACTCCACTTGGACCTCTCCAGTGGAAGGTGATGCCCATGGGCGTTACCAACGGCAATGCGGCTTTTCAGCGGATGCTGGAGAACCTGCTTGAGCCGGTGCGTGACTGTGCGGACCCCTTCGTGGACGACGTGATCATCGCGTCCGGGGACCCCAGTATGAGCTACGAGGAGCTCCTGGAGGCACATGAAAGGGACGTCACTCGAGTGCTGGACCTTCTGGTTCGGCACAAACTCACGGGCAGCAGTGACAAGGCCACCATTGCGGTAAGCGTGGTGGTCTTCGCTGGCCACGTAGTCGGGAACGGGCAGCGAAAGCCCATACCTGGCAAGGTGGCTGCGATTGAGCACTGGGAAAAGCCCAAAACGGTCTCTGAGCTACGGGCGTATCTGGGGTTCTGCAATTACTACTCGGGGTATATCAAAATATATGCCGAGTATGCAGCCCCCATGACGACCATGCTCAAGGGCAACCGAGAGGAGACCAAGAAGGGGTCCAAGAAGGCTCTGGTCTGGGATGCTGATTCCGACCGTGCCTTTGAGGGGATGAAGCAGGCGCTGCTATCCGCACTGGGTCTGCACCTCGTGGATCCCGACCGAGGGTTCGTCCTGCGCACCGACGCTTCCGACTACGCCGTGGGCGCTGTGTTGGAGCAAGTGCTTGACGACGGGAGGCACGTGACCGTGGCCTTCTGGAGCCGAGTCCTGGCGGAAGGCCAGAGACGGACGTGGACGCCCCGTGAAAAGGAGGCGTATGCCATCGTCATGGCTCTCAGGAAATGGGCTGGGTACATAGCCCTCCATCCCGTCACCGTCTGCACCGACCATCAGAGTCTGCAGTCGTGGCACAAGGAGCACGTGGACACCCCCTCTGGTCCCGCCTCCCGACGGGCAAGATGGCACGAGACCTTGGCCAAGTTCGACCTTACGGTTGTTTATATTCCTGGAAAGGACAACACCGTGGCGGACTGTCTCAGCAGGAGGGCCTATCCCGCCAGCAAGGGCATGACAGACGTGTCTGCCCATGGCGATGAGGCTGAGACCGCTGAAGCCAAGAGGATCATTGAGATGGAGCGCCTGATGGAGGAGGAGGGTGTTAAATGCTTCGTCGTCATGGCTGCGGATGCCCCCCTCGGAATGAGGATGGGCAGAGCGGTCAGAGTACTGGCCCCTGAAGGAGCTGAGTCCGACAAGCACCTCTTCCCTGAATCCTGCCTCCAGGACGACTGGACCGACGACTACGCCAAGTCTGAGGCCTTTGCGGCCGAGTATAGGGCTGTGACCGACCCTGACGACGGGCAGAAGTGGCCAAAGGGGCTGACTGAGGAAGATGGCAAGCTCTACCGGAATGGTAAGCTGCTAGTACCGGAGTCCCGAGTGCTCGAGCTATGTGAAGCTTGGCACCACCACATGCTGCACCCAGGGGTCAAGAAGGAAGCCCTTGACATGCAGCGCCGGTTCGAGATCGACCATATCATTCTCTACACCGCCATTAAGAAGGTCAGGAAGGGTTGCTCGGTCTGTCAGGCCTGCAATCCCGACAACCGGAACGTCAAGGGGGAAGCCCAATGGACCCCGGTTCCTGACCAGCCCATGGAGAGCGTGGCCATGGACGTCTTCTCCATGCCCGAAGTGCACATTGGCAAGGAGACCTTTGACTGTGTGGTTCTCTGCGTGGATCGCCACAGTGGCTACGTAGTAGCCGTTCCGGCACGCAAAAAGGGGTTGCTTGCCAAGGAAGTGGCAGTCATAATGATTCGTCATTGGCTGACCGTCTTTGACATCCCCCGCACCATTTGCAGTGACCGAGGGCCCCAGTTTACTGGTGGCTGGTTCAAGGCTATGTGTTCCCTCATGGGAATACGACATGCCAAGAGCGTCGCCTATCTCAGCCGGTCCAACGGCCGTGCTGAAGTGGCTGGACGGCAGCTGTTCGAGAAGCTGCGCAAGATTCACATCACCAATCCACGTCGTAACTGGTTTGAGGAGATGTGGCCTGCTCTGAAGGCCCATCATGACACCCCCACACCGGGTGGTTTGTCCCCTCACCAGATTCTGTTCGGCAGGGACCCTCTTGGTCGGGGACTTCCCTTGTCTCGTGATGGCATGGCCATGGATGCCAAGGAATTCTTTGCGCGGCAGGAGCAAACGGCGCGGGACGTCCGCCAGCAGCTCGAGAAGGAGCATGCTGAGCGTCAGAAGTCCGCCCCGAGCTCGACAGCGCAGAAGTTCAGGGTGGGAGACCCGGTGTGGGTGATCAGACCCCGCCCTATGGGCACCCACCGCACCAAGACCTGGTTCACACCCGGAGAGGTGGTCCGCAGGATTGGTGAGGACACCTACCGTATCAAGGTGGGTCACGGACAGTTCCGGGAGCGCCACGAGAGTCAACTCCGTGTGCGGGAACCCGACCTCCGTGGCCAGCATGTGTCCCTGAGCTACGCCGCACATGAGGCTGATTCGGACGACGACTATGCTGAGCAGGACGACTATACGGTCGAGAAGATCCTGGCTCAGCGTCCGAAAGCCTCGGCACCAGGAGGCCTGGAGTTCAAGGTTCGTTGGCGAGGCTATGGGCCGTCCCACGACACCTGGGAACCCGTCTCCTCGTTCGTGCCGCGGGTTAATACTCCCTTCATGGAGTACATCCGCAAGCACAAGACAAAGATCCATGTCTCGGACTTGGCAGCACTCACCCGGGCGATTGCAGCCAGGGGTGCCTGATCAGCGCCCTGAGCTCTCCCCTGATGCAGTTTGAGCGCTTGTGTGGTCGACGGATCGTCCCTCACTTGCTTGCTCTCTTACATCTTTCGGTGACCTGCCATCAGAGTGGCCATATACCCCCCCCTGCTGAATCCAGAGGAGGATGGCCCCTCTCTTTCACCTCTTTTAGTCACTCCCCCCCCTGCTGAATCCTTGGGAAACCAGGTAGGGCGACTGACCTTCACATTTTTTGAGCTCTTGGGGCCTTGAAGCCCATACGACGTTGCGCAACGGATGCCGCTGTCATCGGCATTGCGATTTTTGGTGTGTGGTCTGGTTCCATGGCACTTGCGGAATCCAGACCAGTCGACGTGTGTCTCGAGACTATATATGGCCTGAACTCAGGCGTTTTCCTGTCCACCCTCCTGCATTGCCTTATCCTAACCGGGGCGTCGTTTGGCGCTCTATCCAGAGTGTGTTTACACGCCTATTACCCCATTTATTGCTTGTCTTTTTGCCCCTCCAGGATATGTGCGTCTGTATGTGGCAGTGATCAGCCCATCACCGAGATATGGACTGTTTCTTCCCCCCCGAGGGGATGCGAATCGACTACGAAGGCGCCCTGAGTCGCCGTTTACATGCTTTTACATAAGGTCCGGCCTGGACCAGTACCTAAGTACAGATTCTTCTGTTTAAGTGCCTGTGATACCGTGTGCCCTATTCGCTGTGATGTGGAGATCCTGATGGCGCCAGGCGGGAAGCCCAGTTGCCTGACTACACTCCCAGCGGTCCGCCACTGTCAGTCCCAGTGTGAGCCTACCGACTCGCAGACGCACTTGCAGTCGGATGGCGGCCTCCGGTGCTCCTGACCTCGGTCAGTCTGCCTGGGAAACTGGTGGTTTGAGGAGTCGACGCCTCCGCCCACACTGCATGAGGACTCCCTCATGTATGGCCTTCGTGGTAATAGGGCGAGGGAAAAGACGGCCTTGATGCCCGATCCCTTAAGGAGGAGCTCCTTCGGCTGTACCACTCTGGACTCGCGTCGTATGGATATGGACATGGTGCGCCCGAGGAAGGACCCGTGGGGACTCTCCCCCAGCCGGCGGGCCTTTGGAAGCTTGGGGTAGCCTGATGGATCTTTGTGGTCGCTCTCGACCTGTGGGACCACCTCGGTCTGTGGTAGTGACCGTAGCAGCCGGCACCCGGTGCGCCTGGTATGGGTTAACGGGTCCTTTCGATGCCGAACAATCGCCGCCAGGACCCGGGACTTGATACTTGTTACTATACTTGCAGATACTAACAGCTACAGCACCGTACCTGTCTTACTATGGGATTTGGGCAGCCTAACCTGCGAATTAGCCTGAAGTGAGGATGTGACATCCCCCCCCCCTTCAGGGAATGGTCCTGGGTACCCGCTGCCATGCGTGGGTGTTATCGAGCCCCCCCCCAGGGTTTGCTCTAAGGAGGGGGGTGAAGCGGTACCCAGAACCCCATGGCTAGGGTAGGGCATACAACCGGTCTCCGGTCCACTAACCCCATGTACGGAAGGGAAGACCGGTCTCCGGTCCACTAACCCCATGTACGGAAGGCGCCCGTTGACGCCCGGTGCGAGCCCGGCGGGAGCGTGTTCCGTGCTGTAAAGCCCCGCATCAGCAACCGATGCACCGCCAGCGGAGATTTATATATCAGAATATCAGGAATCAACAGGGTTTTATTTTCATATTGTTTCCGTCAATTTTTACGCTTCCGTTCTGATATTCACTGTTTTGACAGCTGGCGGTTAGCTCGCGACTTTAGCGTAACCGCCAGTTTAACTGTTATATACAGATATTTTAGCGCAAATCGTGACGAAGACTCTAAAGTCTTCAGGAATTGCATTGATGCATCCGCAATTTTCACATCTTACACTCGCAACCTTAATCCGAATTTTTCAGGATGTCAAAATCGGATTTTCGACTTCGACATCCCCGCACTTGATTTGACCTCTTTTGAGTGGACCTACGTGCTTCCATATGCACGTATCAACTTTCCTTTTGTCTTGCCCTCCATTTGTCTTAGAGATATGGGCAAAACAAAGTTGATTCGTGAGGCCACTTTTGAGGGTCATATCTCGTGCCGCTTGAGAGGAATGACAATAAGAAAACGTGGGATGTATTCACAATACTCCCGACGTAATTTAGGAAGCATTATACGCCTTGCGTCTCCACACATGCGCGCTAGAGTAATGGATCATGGTCAAGAGGGTAGAGTTTGCGTTATAACTCTTTGACCATGATATTGCGTGCGTTAAGATAACTTTCGAGTGTAGCGCGCGAGTGTTGGTGTTGCATAGGAACTCTCCTTGAGTTCCTATGAGCGATTGACACAAAGTTATGCCCTTGGAGGGGCATGACATATCGTGGGGGGAGCTACCTTTTTGGGCAATATGTGGTATGTGCCATGTGTTGTATTGCGTGCCCATTTGGCGGGTCCATCGCTCCAAGCCAAACCCGCCAATGGACCTCATCTTGTGCAAGCCCCTTCTCCATACTCCCCACGATCAATTGCAAGCCTAACCTTCGTGGAGGGAAGCTTGTGTGGCGATCCCAAAGCGATGCGTTGGGAGCAAGGTGTGTGTTTTGCAATTTTCCATATTTTCATGTGCCCACTTGGGAAGTAGCGCTCGTAACCTTTTAAAGCGCCCCAAGTGGAGCACATATGTGGAATCGAAGGTCATTGGTGTCAAGTCATTGTATTTAGAAGGATTGGTCGATTACTCAATCCAAGCCGAAGATATTATAATATATTTTTGCGCCTTTCAAGGCACTTTTGGTTGTTTCTTCGCCAATATTGCTGTTTTTTGCCCGTCATGATGTCAAGTGGCGACCCTGTATCTCAACGTTGCGCTCAATTGACATCATGACCCAAGTATGTTATGAGGGTACATACTTCGGTGCCCAACATATCTTGGACCCGGCGAATAACTCCTCTTGGGCTTGGCTTACCGTGGCCACCATGTTGGCGATTTGGGACTATCCCAGATCATGGGCTCACTTGGCGACCCTGCCATTCCCAAAACCGGAGGAGTTGGGCGACGCCCAAAAGATATGTTGGACATATATGACTTGATACCAATCCTATGGCACACTCTGGTCCAAGTCGGGCATGTGCCTCATTTGCCCCAACCATGAGTGTGCGCATTTTCGGCCATTTTGAAGAATTTTACACTTTTTCTGCCAGCCGTGCACTATGTTCAGGCCACCCGTGCACGCCGGACGCATGGACCAATGGACCATATATGACATGGGTGTTATGCATATTGGTCCCCATGGTTCACATACCACGTCGGCGAAGCGGAGCAACCTTCATTAAGGTGCTAGCCCAAAGTGAGTGTGGGCAATTTTGCCATTTTGGCATTTGTGGACCCAATTGGGATCGTCACCACGCCAAGTGGCATGGAGATCTTTGAGAGCCAAGGGCATGGGAGTCTTCGTTCAACTCCCGGTGGATTAAGTATGCAATGGCGGATCCGATCTCCAAGCCAGCGTGGAGATATACTATTGGGAGCACCCCAAGTTTTGGCTCATTTCGAGCAGCCAAAATGACCCCCTTTTGGAACCCCTATTTCAACCCCCCGTGTGGTCAAATGGCGGTCCCATATGTCTATGCCCACAGGGAGCCCGGACCTAATTCCAGGTTGTACACTCAGATAAAAGTCCTAGGTCCGGCCTCCTACCCTGTGAGGCATTGGCCTTGCCCTGACCGGGCGAGCCACGCGTGAGAATGGTGCCAATTTTGGTGATTTTGGCATCATGACCCCACTTGACGAACCCGTGGTGCCCTGATGCCGGGACCTCAGAGGGAACCAGGTTGGGTGAGGGCTCCAGGGAGTTCCTACTCGAAGGGCATAGGGTCAGTTGCCTCGTCCCTACCTCTGGCGGGTCCAGACGAGGGGTCAATTTTGGAGATTTTTGAGCTAATATCAGCTTGGGCTGAAACAGCCCATTTTCAGCTACCAACTCCTAGGGGATAATGGCGGGGCCATATCTCTGGCTCAGAGGGGAGTTGGAACCTGCCGTTAAGGGAGCATAGGGAGCCACTGTCGGTTGGCCTTGGAGCCCCTTGGTTCCCAGGAACTCGCTGTGGCTGGGCGGGACACCCCCCCTATTGGCAGGGTTTCAGGGTCCGGACTGAGCAGGGCATGGGTTGTGTTTGAGCCCCCGCCCCCACCAGCCACTGAGAGGGTCGGACCTGGGATTGGGATACGAGTTAGGACTGAGTGTCTATTGTCCTGTTATACCCTTACCCCAGTCCAGTCTTAACCCCATGTGTACATATCCTGATGTGTTGCTGTAAATACTTTTGTTCCCTTGTTTCAGAGTGGCAAGGATCCTGAAACGCTTTGTCACATGACATGAGCGCATTGATGCCCCTGTGAGCGTAGTGCTTTGCCTGCCTGCTCACTTGCGCGTGTCCACCGCAGCGTCCCGTGGCCAGGCCCCCCACGGGAACGCGTCAGTAGCTGTGTATGTTTTGTTGGGTTGTTTTGGGGAATATGACCCTAGGAATATTTTTGCATTGAAAATAACTAGGGACAACAATCACATGAGATGATTAGATAAATTTTTGCTCGTGTTGCACCCCTCCCAAAAATTATGTAGTTTTGTGAGCCTATTTTCTAAATCATGTTTTATAGGTTTTGCTAAGCATTGAGTAGTTGAAATATAAGCATTTTGGGGATATTCTATAGCAAGTCATAACTTACTACGGAGTCGAGTAGTTCTCTTTTTCTTTGTGGTAGCAGAGGCTTGCCTAATTTTGTGGCAAGCCAACAAATTTTAGAACTTTCCTGCGCCGACTCCGGAAATGCTCTCCTTTTGAGCGAGGGATCTTTTAGTTGCCTTGTGAGTTTGTGTTACTTGCCTTCGTCTCCGTTTTCTTCGTCAACTTACTACGGAGTCAAGTAGTTCTCTTTTTCTTTGTCACTTTGTCACTTTCGCACCTCACTAACTTCATATGCACTATCAAGCTGCACAAGCACACCATTTGTTCCCAAGCACACGCACAACCAGATCACACTGTGCAGGTTTTGGAAACCAATGCGGCATTTTTGCCTAGGTTTGGACAGTCTGCAGGTTTTTCCACCCTGTGGCAGGGGATTTCTGAAATTGCTTTGCAGTTTTGGGAAAACCAGCCTGAGACATGTTTATGATGTATTACAGACGAATGGGGTTTTTCTAGCAAAGACAAGACATGCTTTTCCCCAACCCTTGTTGCACTATTTCGACTATCTTGAAAAGGGTACTCCAAATGTAGTGTGTGACTAGGCCCACAAGAAGGGCTTTGCCATACACATTGCCAAATTTGTTTTGATTCGCTATGGCTAGGTCCACAAGTAGAGCTTTGCCGCTTGCGATTAGCTTTGTACACACAAGTGTTTGTGTTCACTCACTATGGCTAGGCCCACCAGTAGGGCTCTGCCATGTGTGGCTTGCGGTGTTGGTGTGACCTCCTCCGTGTGACTAGGCCCACAATGAGGGCCTTGGCACATTGAGGGTGAATCATGGCCTAGGCCCATTATGGGGCCTTGACCGGTGAGTTTGAGGTGGTAACCATCACTCAGTTTCCAACAATTGCTATAACACAACCCCCCACCCCTCTCCTCCTCCCGTTTTTATTGTTTATCATTTTCAACAAAAACAACTAGACCGTATATGCTCATTCCGATACACATAACAGAGTCAGAATAGGTGGAGATTGAGGCCCTGGGTTGCACGGCCTCAGCCCATGATTTCCATTTTTGAGCGGCTAAAGCTCAGCCCCAGATTAGTATTCCGAAGCGCCAACATATTCCAACTTGAGGTTTTTCTAATACCCCCGCAGAAAAGAATTCGCCTTTGGGTTGAGCACCCTATAGGAGTGTAAGCCGGCATCAGGCCGCCAAACTACCCTGCCCTAGGAAGACTTCCATTTAAATAAAAACCAGGCTGGGAGATGCCCCAAGGAACAGAAGCGCCCATGCATTCCTACTCATAGCAAAACAACAAGGGGATCCGCCCCTGGTGAACATTTGGAGGGTTGCCTTTGCCCAAGAGTGATAAAGGAACTCTGTTTCTTCTTTTTCTGAAGGCAATGACATGGCTAAATTGTTTTCAGGGTTAGAGGGAGGCAGTATTGAGGGCCGGAAGATTGTGGGGACATGGCTCGAGAGTGTAGGCCCAAATAGTGGCATATTGCCACACAATTGCCAAGCTGCTGTGTTGTGGAGACAGGTGACCATAATTTCTACTCATTGTTTATACCCATGCCTATGATTTCCAGAATGCTCGTTCGTGATTACCCCCTGTACCCCAAGGAATTGTGTTAACCTTAGGGCACAAATGATAGAACCCCCACCCGTCAAGTTTTGGTTGAATTTGATGAACGGAGTCAGATCGAAATAAGGGGAAACTCGGAGGGATGTCATGCCATGAGGGTAGGCCCCCGTACCCGATGCAAATAGCTGTCGGATCGAAATAAGGGGACACCCGGAGGGATGGCCATTGCCAATGATGGTAGGCCCCCGTGCCTGACATAAAGAAACCATCCTGGCATGTGAATGGATATCAAAGTTTGGCCCCCACCCCCCAAACCATGCACTTGCTTTGGCAGGGGAGTAGTGCATACTAGACTACTCTCCGGTTCAGTGTTACTATGCAATCTGTGGAGCATATGTCCAAGTACACTACTACATTTTCACTCCTATGCTTTTCTTACATTTCTATAGAATCTGTAACCTTGGGGAATGATTTTACAGACTTCTTCTGGTCATGTGGAAACACAGTGAAGACACAAGCTACTATAATTCAACCGGAGATCATGGACAGCATTTATGTTTGCATAAATCCCCCCCGACAACTTGTGTCCAGACAGCAACGCATTTAGCATTGCCTCTTTCTTTGTTCTCCAGCTTGATTTTGCATATTTGGATGGCCCATCTGTGACGGCATAGCTACACACTGCTCTTGTAAAGGCGTATTGGACAACTTGGCCCGGCTGGCCACCATGCTTTCCTTTCTGCGGTTGACATTGTTTAAGACCCCCATGATGGGCAAAATTTTTTCTCAGCCCGAGACCCCCCAGCCAAACTAATCTGGCTATGTGTCCTAACTTGGTTTCACATTGGAATGAGCAAGTTTGTGATTCTTTGCTCAAGAATGGCATTGTTCAATAGAAGCTTCATTTACCTATTTCGCCACCTAACAACATAACTTTGAGCTCAGGATTAGTACTAGGGATGGTTGCACACTTTTTGAGTGTCTATTTGTGTGAGG
Source organism: Eutreptiella sp. 'Long Island Sound 2002' (assembly GCA_964036045.1). Lineage (NCBI taxonomy): Eukaryota > Euglenozoa > Euglenophyceae > Eutreptiales > Eutreptiaceae > Eutreptiella > Eutreptiella sp. 'Long Island Sound 2002'. The sequence continues at coordinate 10,608,434 of OZ038390.1, forward strand.
TTGGCCAAGCAGTTCTATCGATTTCCTAATGAGCATGTGCTAAGGGTCCATGTGGGTAACCCTAGCACATAGCTTGGCAGCCCAGTGGAATAGAAACTACTTGGCTCAATAGAGTGACAGTCATTTGTAATTGAGGATTCGTATGACGAGGCTTAGATTGTCAGCTGTGTAATGTCGCGCCGAAATGGCGCCTTTCCAATGCCTGATCAGCGACGCGCGCACTTAAGATTTTAAAATGTTTTCATTGTCAAATCCATTGAATTTCATCATAATTAGCATGGATACATGTTTGTTTACATTATACTTACATTTACATACATTCTATGTACCTGCCACTTCATGTGCAGGTACACCTGTTTTTAGCATATGCCAGCTGAATATTGACGAACTCAAGGAGATCAAAGTACGTTCAAAGTGTGTTTGTAGCTGCTGCTTGCGCTGTTGCTTACCCTGTGAACGAGAACAGAAGTAATGAGAAGGACTACAAGGCACTGGGAAAGATAGACCAAAGTAGGATTGTGTTACAGTCCCCCCAACAACTCCTTTTTCTGAGTGGTGCACACAAGCACTTTTGGGCAGATTTTGACCCTGCAACTTGAGCCGCCTAAGTGATGTATGGATGCAAGGAATGATGGGTTTATCACACATGTACGACATGCAATACGTGCTCATAGGAACATATAACCTCTAACATAGATTCTCATAGAGGGACCAACCCTGATCTAGAAACATAGATTAACACAAAACAGAATTCTAATTTCATCCGGCCTTAGCACAAGGAGCCATGTATTGCACCTTGACTACACCCATGCATGATGAGTCCGGAGACCACGAAAGGGTTGTTGAATATTTGGCATGCCTCACAATACTGGCAAGTTGACACATCCTCCGAAAGATAGAACACTCAACAATGCTCACGCCAAAATTCAGCCTGTATACTGTTTGTAGACTCCTTGTAAACTTGTAGACCTGTATACCGAACTGTAGACCCTGCACACTCTTTGTAGACCCTGTAGACCTGTATACCTGTATACCGGTATACGGTTACTATCATGGTGCCACTATAGACTCTGTACACCATCCCTCTGGTCATCACGATTCCTTCATTATCACGCAGTCTCGCCAACCTACAAGGGGTGGTGGATCTCTCAACATACACCAACAAGCAATGCCCCCCTACCCCGACTCGGCGTCCTCGACGCCCTTCAATCCCCATTCCCCCATACGCCACAGAATCACCGCCCGATCAACAGTCTTTCGGGCCAGCTACTGCAGCCTCATCATCAGAGTCAGCCGGTCAAGAAGTTTCCCCTCCTCTCCCCTCCTCTCTCCTCTCCGCTCTCCCCCCCATGTATGTCTCCTACTCTCGTCGAACTCATTCAAGCTCATGTTTCTTCAAATCCTCTTCAGCTCAAACAGGTCAGACAAGAATCCATTTTACCAACAAAGGGTACGCCCGGGTCCGCAGGCTACGATTGATACACCGCGGCCGATATTCTCATGCCCTCCGTAGGACGGCAACGGGTACCCACGGGGTTAGCATTCACTACCCCCGTTCTCACTTACGGTAAGATTCAGGACAGGTCAGGGTGCTGTGCCACCAACCTCACGCTTTGGACTAGAAAGGTTCTATTATGTCTCACTCGGGTACAAGAACAACTACCTTTGCCTCACTCTTCCTTTTTTCAGCTGTCAAGTATTGAGGCTTGATGAGCCACTTTCTTAGCATGTCACCTCTCATTGAAGTAAGGTACACTCAACTCTTTCAACGACACAGCCTTTACTCAGCACTCTACTCTAGACAAAACACACTCCATCTCAAAGTCAACACTTGCTATACACACCCCAAACATAGTGCTAAACACCAACACTAGTCACGCCATAAACACTAACTTTCACTTTGTCTATGCATACTCAAATGATCTTTACTAATTCTTTTTTTTTGCATTTTAAAACTCCCACAAGCACACCATGTGTTGCTTGGTCACTCAAGACGAACTGGTTATAATAACAACTTTCAAATTTATTATGTCAGTTTGCCTCGCACGCTTTGCGACTGTTTTGATGCCACCTGCTGCTTGTCTCCAGGTTCTTTTCAAATGCACGATGTGTTTGGCCGCACACATAAAAAAAACAAAGGGATATTGTTAATTTTTCTCTCTTTTCTATTTATCCATCTGTTACCAGAAATGCCAACTAGCAGTAATTCCGTGTTTTGACGGGAAATCTTGGGCAACCTTGGTGGCCCACTGGCCACAAGAAAGCCGCACAACCCCACGTTTCCCACTCCATCACCTATCTTTGTTGTATAATACATACAGCAACACGAACGAAAAGGCCTCCGAACCCCATGCGCTACTTCAAGTTTCACGGGAGATCGGTGGTACCTTCCGTGCCACGTGTTCCGCCTTCAGGTTGGAAAGCTTGTAATCACGTATTCCTAGTGTTTCAAACTCTTGAACTCGCGCCGATAAATGTATGACAACTTAAAAAGTAAGTTTGGTTATACATGTTTACAACAAGTGACAAAATCATGGGCAGACTTGGCAGCACCTGTAATGACAATTTGCTGTTGAATGCTAGCAACCTCAACAAAGGGTTGCTTGAAAAGAAAAGAATGGTAACGAATTTCTCCTTCACCACGGAAAATTAGGTGGACTTTGAGGCAGATAGCTGGGAAGCAGCTCATTCTTCCACGTGTCAAAGGTTGGCTTGTCCTTACGCTTGCGCTTAGCGACACGATGAACAAAGCTACCCAAGCTGGCTTCAACTGAGCTTTTCAGCATGCCTCGACCTTTCAACCAGTATGAGCGCATACGTGCTTTCTAGATGAAACTGTTGTCAGTCATGGCGACATGGCTATCAAATTCGATGAAAGTCACAGTCCGAAAACGGTGACAAGGGCATGTGCTAGCAACAACAAGACGGCTGGAGCATCCAGACTGGCTTCCCGGCATACTTTGCCATAGTCTTCTGGCCAGATACCATTGGACACAGACAATGAATGTAAAATTTTTTCAGTCTCATCTTAAACCTTGATGGGGTAGGCTTCTTCGATTTTGGGGTGATGGAACACAGTCTGAATTGAAAGCTGTTGCATTTCATTTCTTCTCCGTAGTATTTTCAACCATTGGACAACGGCTGCTTTCCTGCAACGTTTTTTCTTGGTCAGCAACGGCAGTGCTGTCATATGACAAAAAGATGCACCGACTCTCATGTGAGTAGTCATGTTTTCTGTGGCTGTCATGAGTTGAGACGAATTGTCCAACAATTGTCTGCACCGTTCCATCCGCGAAGAGCCGATTCACGGGCAGCATGTTTTGCAAACAGCGCCGCTTGCTCAGGGATAAAGTATCAAAGAATTCTTTGTGCTGTACTCGGTGGTCATTCGTTTGGATGAACTTCGCCGCATACCTGCGAATAAATGCAGAAAATAAGTTTACCTTACCAGACTCTGTAATGATCTACACTTTGCCAATGTCAAAGTGGAAGCAGAAGTCAAGTTTATTGCGAAGCACATAAGCGATAGGCATTCCGCAATCGCGAATGTGATGCCATCACGTTGTTTTTCTTACTTCCCGCTGTGTTTTCCTTCCTAGTATCGATGCGCTTGTTTTTTCTTTCGAACAATGAACTTCAATGTTGTAACCTTAGCCATGTGGAAAACCTGCGTGCAATGGGCGCATTCAGGCGCGCTCACGAACACTGGCGGAAATCCGTGTTGCCACCGTATTTCAGCATGACGCGTGCAGGAAAGGTTTTTACAAAAACTACTATCCACTTGCTACACCATCTATCAGTGTGGCTGAAAACTTGCACAATGACAGGTTCGCGCCCATTCTTGGCAAGCGACTGAGCTTTGTCAAAAAAATCTCGCACATCTCTTCAGGACGGTTTGGAAACTCTAGCCAATGTACATGCGAAATTGCAAGTGGAAGTAGTCCCCTGTCTCTTCATTGCTAAAAACTTAAACCACTCCTTTGTAATCCAATGCATGAGCACCACAATGCAGCCCTCTGTGTTCGTTCCCGTTCCGGAGATAAACCCATACTCTTTCTCTGATTTGTGAAATGTGTTGTACATGCTTTGAAGTCGCCTTGTAATTGTTCTTGGCAAAAGCTCTATTCGCTTAATGAACTTTTGCCATTGATTACATTCCTCGTATGGGGATGTTTACGATAACCTGTCCCACATTTTTATTTTGCGCGTGTAGGAGAAAAATCATTACCCATGGGGTAATTCCTGTACAAGAACGCACGGTTTGCTCTGCGTCGCAACCGATTGGAGACAGACTGTGTACGAACCGCATCAGCATATCTTGTCGGACTTCTGTTTGTTCTTTTGATTGGCTTTTTTGGATGATGTGATTTGTTCAAAAGTGTGACCTCTACATTTACCTTTACCATTGGCAGAACGGCCACTCTCGCGCTCCAGTACTCCGCCTCGGACCGGAGACCCTGTTTGGCCCATTTGGCCCGCACTGTCTACCGTACCCGGCGGTGGTGTGACAGCAATATGCCTCCCCACTGCTTGGAGCCTTTTGAGCGAAAACTTTTGACCCCCCCAAAGAAATCATATCCAGTTTTACGGGATAGAGGCCTCAGAATCAAAAAATCCATTGGGGGATGGTCTTATCGGGCAAAAAAATGATTTAACAAAGGGTTGAACATCCGATATCAGGCCTTGGGGTATGCTACGCGAATGACTCCAAAAAAAAAAGGGGGGGGTATATGACGCCCGCGCCTAACCTCTCTTCGAGGTGATTTTGTGTTTGGGCTCTTTTGAACCCTGCGTTAGGCCTGGTCCCCCTGGCAAGGCCTTCCCCGGTGCTCCAGATGGAGTTCCTGGTTCGCAATTCAATGGGCCTGAAAAAGAATCACACAAGAACAGCTCAAAAACAGGTACCACAGGCTGCAACAGCCGCTGGAGAAAAGCTCCATCACAGGTCACGTTGCAATTCAGAGCCTAAGAAACCATCAATTTGTAAATTGTGTTTTCAATGCAGGCCAGGTGGTTCCTCTGCCAGCCAAAACACACATATCAAAACACAGCAAAATTGCAGCCAAGCGCATTCCACCATTCCACTGCTGCATACTCACTAAGTACAATTGGGGCTTTTCAGGTCCAGCACGGTTCAAGAGGTACTGCATGGCAGCAATGTTGAACACTTTTACAACTCTTCAACACCTGTGGGGTCGGCGAGCACCCTGGGTGGGCGAAGGTGTAGGCGGCTGGGTGGGTCAGAAACTCGCTAGTGAGTTGATTTGGAGAAATCACCAAACCAACAGGAACGATGCCGTGGTGTGCAAGTGGCTTCAAAGCACACAAATTGGTTCACACTACTAAGTTGGTTTGAAGCAATTGCAACAACCAACAGGAATGATCCCGAAGCGTGCAGTGAAAAGCACTGTTTTGGCTGAAGCACCAACAAAGCAGATGTGGTTTCACCACCTTCTGGTGGTCAGAACATACAAGCACAACCAACACCTGCATCCATTTCTGTCTGCCATGTTGGTGTGGCCGCAGCACCAAAATATAGCAAAGTTAGCAGCTCAAAAAGCACCCCTGAAACACTGGAAGATACCTCAGAGCAACATGTAGGAAACTGCCAGCTGTCACGTGCTGTCAGGCGCACAGATTGCTGTCGTGTTACCAATGCAGCCAATATATACCTCTATCTATTCTGAATCAATGCCCTGTGTACTGAATACTGTGCTGTGCTCTACTGTACTGTACTTTTCTGCACTGGGCACCTGGGGGATACCCACCCATTACCATGGGTTTGTGAACTCGGCGGGCACCTCATGGTCTTCCAGCATGACCAATAGGAGTGTTGGGTGTGTACCCATGAACCCAACCAGGGCACAAATCCTAGTAATAGGGGCCAGGGGGGTGTGCTGTACGCGACATTTGACACTGTTAAATTGAGCAAAATTCTGTACTTGATCAAACAACACTGTTCAAAGAGATTCGAATGGTGGTTTCATAACATGCATAATCTCCAATTCTGGCAATCAATTGGCAATCACATCTTCAAATTTCCGTCACAAAAACACGGAAAGATTGTCACTGTAATGCCAGGGAGGAGATCACTGCGCAGATTGCCACAGCACACAGGGAAATCTGGTACCAAAGAAAGCACCATGGTACGGTTTACCATTAAAGAAATTACATCCATTTCACAGTGATTGGCTTGCTGCTGAAGGCACAGTGGATAGCAGAAATGCATCGAGTTGTTGGGGGACAGGGGCCAATGCTGGCTGACAGCCTTTGGGCCACTGTTGAGGGCACTGAATGGTAGATGATGGCTGCCATTGGTGGTGTGCAGAGGGGCCGCGGTCATCTCTCGGGGGGACTTGCAGGCTGTGCATCAGCTATGGAGCTTACCATGAATCCCTTGGGGGCATGGCCTGGGGACGGCGCTACAGCCTAGCTGTGGTTTGAAGACAAACCGCATCAGGATGCAGAGAACGAGGCTACACCGAAGAATAGAAAGGTACAACGGGAGAAGGAGGTGGTCCCGCATTTGGACCAGGTTGAGCAATGATGGGACTGCTGCCCCGGGGGCTCACCATGTATGCTGTCTCCGTAGTCTTCTTCCCATAAGCTAGATATGCAACAGCGATGACTGCACCAATAGGGATGACCAGTAGTGCGAGAAGACCAAACCAGGCTCCTAAGGTGGAAATGAAGATCCATTTGCATGGAAAGACCACACAACCGAGCAGGAGGCAAGGGGCAGCCGAGTAACTGAAGGTGTAGGTAGAGCCTTTTGGTAGACTTGCCCACTTTAACACAGCCACCGACCAAGAGCTTCTGGATTGCAACCACTCAAATGCACTTAATTTCAGAGGGGAGTGGAGGAGGGACAATGCAATGTGTGAAAACCTCGCAGTGACACACACCAAAAACACACTGTCAGAGCAACCTACTGATTGTCAGTTTTTGTGGTGGGTTGCCTGCATGTACACAGCACGGCTCCAGAGAGTGTTGCGGGGGACCAAGATGAGTTACTGGCCCGGCCGAATAGAGCTTCCCACCTCCAGGGCAGGGGGGCTGATTTTGGCGGACATACTGCAGAAAGGCAGGGGTCAAGTCTTATGGCAAGAAAACATTTTCTCCCAGGCCCTGAGCCTGACCCCAGCCTGGCTGCAAGATTCTAACAATTACAGAAATACATTCAGGCAATTTGCAAAGCTAGGCCTGAGAATCCTAACCACGCCTGATTTCCAGGCAGCCAATATGTGGCAACACAATGCCAAGGGGCAGGGGGGGGGGGGGCAGAAAAATTGAAAGAGTACACTGGTTGACACTTCCGGGTGCACATGCGTGAGGCGGGAATCCTCCACTCTTGGATGCGTGGGTTAGCTGTCCGCCCATTTGGGTTGGGGATGAAGAGGGCTGGGTCACAAACTGCCAGAGGCGGACAGCCTGCTCAGCTAGCCCTAACAACCAAGGAAAATCATTTTTACTAACTGAGGGTGGGACAGTTGTCCCGCCACTCACAAGTGCCGCTTCTGCCCCTTGGTGTCCCTCCCATGGCGCCACCGACTCGCTCCAAGGGCTTGACCAAGACAGTGAAGATTGGAAGGTGCTCACCATCGCATCCAATGTGGGAAATGCAACACAGGGCCAGGGAGTTAGTTCTGGATCACCAAGTGTAACCCATCGATGGCGCGCAGCATGTCAATGGTCTCGCGGATGGTGGGGGCAATGGTTTTGGGGGTTCACTGCTCCATCAAGGCCTAAGTAATCCCCCCGCCCCCCCGGTGCAGGCACCACCACAGGTGCCACAAATCTGTCAAGGCCACTTTCCCAAGGACGGAGACAAAATACCTCAAGAAAACTGTGAAGGCCACTTTGTGGTGGGTGGGGGGAGGGGGGGACTAGTGGAGGTGCCAGATCCAGTGTTCAGGGGCCAAGGCGTCTTTTTAGTTGGAGAGGGAGGGAGGATTTGCCCCACCCGGCCCGCCGTCTTTGTGAACCAACATATATCACAGCCGTGTTTTCTCCTGTTTGTGCACGCTTTTTGTTAGCAAAAACGGATGGTTCCTGTTCAATGGAAAGTCATTTTAGGTGATCACAACATCAAAAAAAAAAACTTCCAAAACTTTTGAGCTGTCTGGGGTGAAAAAATGCATAAGCAGGTTGTGTACCAATCCCTTAGGAGACCACCCCCCCCTCCGCGCCCAATACCCAAATAAAATGAAAAACACGTAAACACGGCCTAGAACATGCTTTACATACCTTGGATAGTCATTTTAGGTGATCACCGTATCAAAAAAATGAGTTTCGAAAACTGCGATTTTTGAGCTGCCCAAGGTGAAAAACTGCATAAGCAGGTTGTGTACCAATCCCCTGGCAGCCCCCCCCCGCCACCCAATACCCAAATGGGCAGGTTGTGTACCGGCCCATTCACTAGGCCATTATTGGTGGAAACAGTCATTTCGCGTCTTTGGCACGGGTTTTGACCGGCTCTCAGCAAGGCTACAGACTGCAAAAAACGTCCTTCCGTATCCTAGTAGGCATATACTGTCACAGCATCCCCACTCACACCCCTCAGAGTGGGTAGCTCAGGGTCACCGAGGTCGCCAAAACCGCCAACATACCAAAAATGGCTGAAAAGTGCATAAAACTGCATAAGCGCACGTCCCACTCCGCCCCATACAAACCCCATGGAGTCGGGACCCGGGAACACTTTTTCGGCTCAAAATCGAAAAAAAACCAAAAGATTCATGATTTTCGACCCAAAAAAAGAGGGCGGGGGGGGGGGGGGATTTTTTGACCCCCCCCACCTCCCTCAAATCCTCAAAAAAGTGGGTGTGCCTTGGGGTATGCTACGCGAATGACCCCAAAAAAGGGGGATTATACGACGCCCGCACCTGCGCTTGATCTAACCACCTCTCTTCGAAGTGATTTGATTCTGAAAAAAAAAAAAACATTTCCTCCCATACCAGCGCTAGCATGCTTCACACAAAAATGCTCACCACTCCTGATGTGGGAAGTGCAACGCAGGGCAGGGGGTTTCAGATAACCAGGTGTGACCCATCGGTGGTGCGCAACATGTTCAGGCATTTTGTTTCAGGGATCCACCGCCCGTGCAATGTGTAGTGGATTAACCCACTATTAATCAAGCGAGCACTGATACTGGACAAAACTGCAGAGAGATTTCTAGGTTTAGCCGGAGACATCTCAACATTTTCTGAAGCTGCAGGTTCTGGGGTGAAGCTGTCAATGAAAGCCCCCAGGATGTCGCCACTCTGTTGTGCAGAGACAGGTGCGGCAGCTTGCAGTTCGAGCTTGTCACAATTGCTGAACTGGAAGACAGGTCAGCAGTAGAGACTGGACCTTGCTTGACTTGAGTAAAGAATTGGGTGATATTCTGGATGGGGAAAGGAGTGCGTTTGTGAAAATCAGACTAGCCAGCCCTGCCTGTCTTTGAGGACGACCGTCCAACGTTTGCCACTGCCAACAAGGAGCATTTTTGTTTGGATCTCAGGTGCTTCATGCAACTTGCGGAGCAATAGATTTTCCTGATCTTGTAGGATTGTCAGCAGATGTTGGGGGCAAAAGTGGGGGGGGGGGGGGGTCAGCCCCCCCCCCCCCCCCCCCCCCCCCCCCGGAACATACCCAATCCACAGGGAACAGAAAAATTATTGATGAACAACTCAGCACATGGAAATGTCATGTTATCAGCCGTAAACAAAGGAAATTCATCATTGAATGTCAATTCAGGGTTCCCACATCTCACCAATACACAACAACTACAACAAAGTGGGGCATTCACCATCTCATGCCAAATGACAGTGATCTTTCTTGTCAGTCAGAATTAGACCTCACCTGAATCGGTCGCATGTGGCCATTTTTTGTGCCACAGCGACAAACTCGCACAGTGTGGCCATTGGCCATTGGTACGCTTAAAAAAAGTGTGGCACATGCCTTTTGTGCCTCGTTGTCGGCTTTTTGTCTTTTGAGACCGGTGATCCTATTTTTAAACCTAAAATAGAGCAGCGCGTCAATTACGTCTTCACGTTTTGCGCGTGGCAACGGTGGGACCAGGGAGCTGAAATACACTGACGGCGAGCGTTGGGGCATGGTAATCTGGAAAACAAGATATATGGAGCACACACGGCGCAATATGTACACAGTGTATGGCTTGCGCCAAAGACGCCGAAAAAATTTTTCCCATGACGAAAAAAAGTTCCCAAAACCCAAAGTTTCAGGTGCACTTGAGCTGAGGGGGGAGGGGGTGAGGGGGGGAGGGGGTCCAGGGGGGGGAGGGGGTCCAGGGGGGGAGGCCCCCCCCCTGCCGGAATGAAAATTAAAGCAAATCCCTGGAGGGGGGGGGGGGGGCTGCTGTTGGGGCGCTTTTGCTATCCCTTTCGGAGGGGCAAAAAAAAAAACGGTTGCACCTGGTTGGACACAACTAAGCATGAGCAAAACTTATGTTGCCCAATGGCGGCAATGCACCAAAAAAGGTGCTGGAGGTGGGCTACTGGATGTGGTCAGCACAGACTGTTCATTGAGGCATCACAACAAAGCAAGAGGTTACTTCCAGTGGAATCAGTGGGGGCAGAATTACGAAGAGAGGAGAACAACCGTCTATGCACCATGTCATGTGAAAGTGGCACGCCATGTAACACACCATCGCTTGATGATGATGATGATGTTGGGCTTGGACTGGGGCTTGAAGAAGTGGCTGTGCTTGGACTTGGTGAATCAGAAATATTGAAACCAGCAATTGAGGACGTCCTTGTAGTGGTGACATCAAAGCAGTTGCTTCCATTTGATACCACAGAACCACCTTCATTGACCAAATTAGTGCCGTCCGGAGACCCATCAGGGTAGCGCCAGAAGCCAGGAACTGCACCAGTGTAGGTAGACTCCAGGCACAGGAGGAACTTCATTGCACCAGCTGAAATGCGAAAAAAGAAAAAATCGATGGGCGTCGGGCAACACGCAAGCAAAGCGAACATGGACAGCCGGGCAACTGGACATGCGGTGAGGAGATTCATGACTGTGGCACCTTGAGTACATGATGTGTGTTCCTGCATCAGCGAATGCACCTGCAACAGTATCTGATGGGGTTTTCATAGAGCTTGTGAGGCCTTCGATCAGTTTGTGAGGGAGGGGGTTTCATAGAGTGCGCGAGGGAGGGGGTGTCATAGAGTGCATGAGGGAGAGGGTTTCATAGAGTGGGTGCGGGAGGGGGGGTTTCATAGAGTGCGTGAGGGAGGGGGTTTCATGGAGTGCGTGAGGGAGGGGGTTTCCATAGAGTGCGTGAGGGACGGAGTTTCATAGAGTGCATGTAGGGAGG
>OZ038390.1:10619950-10669215 GCA_964036045.1 Eutreptiella sp. 'Long Island Sound 2002'
GGGGGTTTCATAGAGTGCACAAGGGAGGGGGTTTCATGGAGTGCACCAGGGAGAGGGTTCATAGAGTGCGTGAGGGAGGGGGTTTCATAGAGTGCGTGAGGGAAAGGGTTTCATAGAGTGCATGAGGGAGAGGGTTTCATAGAGTGCGTGAGGAGGGGGTTTCATAGAGTGCGTGAGGGACGGGGTTTCATAGAGTGCATGAGGGACGGGGTTTCATAGAGTGCGTGAGGAATGGAGTTTCATAGAGTGCATTAGGGAGGGGGTTTCATAGAGTGCGTGAGGGAGGGGTTTCATAGAGTGCATGAGGGAGAGGATTTCATAGAGGATGTGAGGGAGGGGTTTTCCTAGTGTGCGTGAGGGAGGGGATTTCATAGAGTGCGTGAGGGAGGCGTTTCCTAGAGTGCGTGAGGGAGGGGGTTTCCTAGAGTGCACGAGTAAGGGGGTTTCATAGAGTGCGTGATGGAGGGGGTTTCATAGAGTGCGTGAGCGACGGGGTTTCATAGAGTGCATGAGGGAGGGGGTTTCCTAGAGTGCGTGAGGAATTGAGTTTCATAGAGTGCATGAGGGAGGGCTTTCATAAAAAGCATGAGGGAGGGGGTTTCATAGAGTGCGTGAAGGAGGGGGTTTCATAGAGTGCACAAAGCAGGGGGTTTCATGGAGTGCACCAGGAAGAGGTTTCATAGAGTGCATGAGGGAGGGGGTTTCATAGAGTGCATTAGGGAGGGGGGAGGGGATCCATAGAGTGCGTGAGGGAGAGGGTTTCATACAGTGCGTGGGGGAGGAGGTTTCATAGAGTGCATGAGGGAGAGGGTTTCATAGATTGTGTGAGGGAGGGGGTTTCATAGAGTGCCTGAGGGAGGGGTTTCATAGAGTGCATGAGGGAGGGATTTCATAGAGTGCATGAGGGAGGGGGTTTCATGGAGTGCATGAGGGAGGGGGTTTCATAGAGTGCGTGAGGGAGGGGGGTTTCATAGAGTGAATGAGGGAGGGGGTTTCCTAGAGTGCATGAGGGAGGGGGTTTCCTAGAGTGCATGAGGGAGGGGGTTTCCTAGAGTGCGTGAGGGAGGGGGTTTCATAGAGTGCATGAGGGAGGGGGTTTCATAGAGTGCATGAGGGAGGGGCTTTCATAGAGTGCATTAGGGAGGGGGTTTCATAGAGTGCACGAGGGAGGGGGTTCATAGAGTGCACAAGGGAGAGGGTTTCATAGAGTGCACCAGGAGAGGGTTTCATAGAGTGCATGAGGAGGGGGTTTCATAGAGTGCATTAGGGAGGGGGGAGGGGGTCCATACAGTGCGTGGGGGACGGGGTTTCATAGAGTGCATGAGGGAGGGGGTTTCATAGAGTGTGTGAGGGGGGGGTTTCATAGAGTGCCTGAGGGAGGGGGTTTCATAGAGTGCATGAGGGAGGGGGTTTCATAGAGTGCATGAGGGAGGGGGTTTCATAGAGTGCGTGAGGGAGGGGGGTTTCATAGAGTGCGTGAGGGAGGGGGTTTCATAGAGTGAATGAGGGAGGCGGTTTCCTAGAGTGCATGAGGAGGGGGTTTCCTAGAGTGCATGAGGGAGGGGGTTTCCTAGAGTGCGTGAGGGAGGGGGTTTCATAGAGTGCATGAGGGAGGGGTTTCATAGAGTGCATGAGGGAGGGGCGTTCATAGAATGTGTGAGGGGGGGGGGGATTCATAGAATGCGTGAGGGAGGAGGTTGCATAGAGTGCGTGAGGGGGGGGGGTTTCATAGAGTGCATTAGGAGGGAGTTTCATAGAGTGCATGAGAGAGGAGGTTTCATAGAGTGCGTGAGGGGAGGGGGTTTCCTAGAGTGCGTGAGGAATGGGGTTTCATAGAGTGCGTGAGGAGGGGGTTTCCTAGAGTGCATGAGGGAGGGGGTTCATAGAGTGCATGAGGGAGGGGGTTTCATAGAGTGCATGAGGAGGGGGTTCATAGAGTGCCCGAGGAGGGGGTTTCATAGAGTGCGTGAGGGAGGGGGTTTCATAGAGTGCGTGAGGGACGGGGTTTCATAGAGTGCCTGAGGCAGGGGGTTTCATAGAGTGCGTGAGGGAGGGGTTTCATAGAGTGCATGAGGGAGGAGGTTTCATAGAGTGCGTGAGGACGGGATTTCATAGAGTGCATGAGGGACGGGTTTCCTAGAGTGCGTGAGGGGGGGGGGGGATTCATAGGGTGCATGAGGGAGGGGGTTTCATAGAGTGCATGAGGGAGGGGGTTTCATACAGGGGCCCCTGTAGAGTGCGTGAGGGGGGGGGGGGGCATTCATAGAGTGCATGAGGGAGGGGTTTCATAGAGTGCGTGAGGGAGGGGGTTTCATAGAGTGCATGAGGGAGGGGTTTCATAGAGTGCGTGAGGGAGGGGGTTTCATAGAGTGCGTGAGGGGGGGGGTTTCATAGAGTGCGGAGGGAGGGGGTTTCCTAGAGTGCGTGAGGAATTGAGTTTCATAGAGTGCATGAGGGAGGGGCTTTCATAAAAAGCATGAGGGAGGGGGTTTCATAGAGTGCGTGAAGGAGGGGGTTTCATAGAGTGCATGAGGGAGGGGGTTTCATGGAGTGCACCAGGGAGAGGGTTTCATAGAGTGCATGAGGGAGGGGGTTTCATAGAGTGCGTGAGGGAGAGGGTTTCATAGAGTGCATGAGGGAGAGGGTTTCATAGAGTGCGTGAGGGAGGGGGTTTCATAGAGTGCGTGAGGGACGGGGTTTCATAGAGTGCATGAGGGAGGGGGTTTCATAGAGTGCGTGAGGAATGGAGTTTCATAGAGTGCAGGAGGGAGGGGGTTTCATAGAGTGCATGAGGGAGAGGATTTCATAGAGGATGTGAGGGAGGGGTTTTCCTAGTGTGCGTGAGAGAGGGGATTTCATAGAGTGCGTGAGGGGAGGCGTTTCCTAGAGTGCGTGAGGGAGGGGGTTTTCTAGAGTGCGTGAAGGAGGGGGTTTCATAGAGTGCGTGAGGGAGGGGGTTTCATAGAGTGCATGAGGGAGGGGGTTTCATAGAGTGCGTGAGGGAGGGGGTTTCATAGAGTGAATGAGGGAGGGGGTTTCATAGAGTGCATTAGGGAGGGGGTTTCATAGAGTGCACGAGGGAGGGGGTTTCATAGAGTGCACCAGGGAGAGGGTTTGATAGAGTGCATGAGGGAGGGGGTTTCATAGAGTGCGTGAGGGACGGGGTTTCCTAGAGTGCGTGAGGGGGGGGGGGGGATTCATAGAGTGCATGAGGGAGGGGGTTTCATAGAGTGCATGAGGGAGGGGGTTTCATAGAGTGCATGAGGGAGGGGGTTTCATAGAGTGCGTGACGGGGGGAGGGGGGCATTCATAGAGTGCATGAGGGAGGGGGTTTCATAGAGTGCGTGAGGGAGGGGGTTTCATAGAGTGCATTAGGGAGGGGGTTTCATAGAGTGCACCAGGGAGAGGGTTTCATAGAGTGCATGAGGGAGGGGGTTTCATAGAGTGCATGAGGGAGGGGGTTTCATAGAGTGCATGAGGGAGGGGATTTCATAGAGTGCGTCAGGGAGGGGGTTTCATAGAGTGCATGAGGGAGGGGGTTTCATAGAGTGCATGAGGGAGGGGGTTTCATAGAGTGCGTGAGGGAGGGGGTTTCATAGAGTGCGTGAGGGAGGGGGTTTCATAGAGTGCGTGTGGGAAAGGGTTTCATAGAGTGCATTAGGAAGGGGGTTTCATAGAGTGCGTGAGGGAGGGGGTTTCATAGAGTGCATGAGGGAGGGGGTTTCATAGAGTGCGTGAGGGAGGGGGTTTCATAGAGTGCATGAGGGACGGGGTTTCCTAGAGTGCATGAGGGAGGGGGTTTCATAGAGTGCGTGAGGGGGGGGGGATTCATAGAGTGCGTGAGGGAGGGGGTTTCATAGAGTGCGTGATGGAGAGGGCTTCATGGAGTGCATGAGGGAGGGGGTTTCATAGAGTGCGTGAGGGAGGGGGTTTCATAGAGTGCGTGAGGGAGGGGGTTTCCTGGAGTGCGTGAGGAATGAGGTTTCATAGTGCATGAGGGAGGGGGTGGCATAGGGTGCGTGAGGGAGGGGGTTTCATAGAGTGCATGAGGGAGGGGGTTTCCTACATTGCGTGAGGGAGGGGGTTTCATAGAGTGCATGAGTGAGGGGGTTTCATAGAGTGCGTGAAGGGGGGGGGGGTTTCATAGAGTGCACGAGGGAGGGGGTTTCATAGAGTGCGTGAGGGAGGGGGTTTCATAGAGTGCGCGAGAGGGGGGGGTTTCATAGAGCGCGTGAGGGAGGGGGTTTCCGAGAGTGCGTGAGGGGGGGGGGGGGTTCATAGAGTGCATGAGGGAGAGGGTTTCATAGAGTGCGTGAGGGACGGGGTTTCCTGGAGTGCGTGAGGGAGGGGGTTTCATAGAGTGCATGAGGGGGGGGGATTCATAGAGTGCATGAGGGAGGGGGTTTCATAGAGTGTGTGAGGGAGGGGGTTTCATAGAGTGCGTGAGGGAGGGGGTTTCATAGAGTGCGTGAGGGAGGGGGTTTCATAGAGTGCGTGAGGGAGGAGGTTTCATAGAGTGCGTGAGGAATTGAGTTTCATAGAGTGCATGAGGGAGGGGGTTTCATAAAAAGCATGAGGGAGGGGGTTTCATAGAGTGCGTGAAGGAGGGGGTTTCATAGAGTGCACAAGGGAGGGGGTTTCATGGAGTGCACCAGGGAGAGGGTTTCATAGAGTGCATGAGGGAGGGGGTTTCATAGAGTGCGTGAGGGAAAGGGTTTCATAGAGTGCATGAGGGAGAGGGTTTCATAGAGTGCGTGAGGGAGGGGGTTTCATAGAGTGCGTGAGGGACGGGGTTTCATAGAGTGCATGAGGGAGGGGGTTTCATAGAGTGCGTGAGGAATGGAGTTTCATAGAGTGCAGAAGGGAGGGGGTTTCATAGAGTGCGTGAGGGAGGGGGTTTCATAGAGTGCATGAGGGAGAGGATTTCATAGAGGATGTGAGGGAGGGGTTTTCCTAGTGTGCGTGAGGGAGGGGATTTCATAGAGTGCGTGAGGGGAGGCGTTTCCTAGAGTGCGTGAGGGAGGGGGTTTCCTAGAGTGCACGAGTGAGGGGGTTTCATAGAGTGCGTGATGGAGGGGGTTTCATAGAGTGCGTGAGCGACGGGGTTTCATAGAGTGCATGAGGGAGGGGGTTTCCTAGAGTGCGTGAGGAATTGAGTTTCATAGAGTGCATGAGGGAGGGGCTTTCATAAAAAGCATGAGGGAGGGGGTTTCATAGAGTGCGTGAAGGAGGGGGTTTCATAGAGTGCACAAAGCAGGGGGTTTCATGGAGTGCACCAGGAAGAGGGTTTCATAGAGTGCATGAGGGAGGGGGTTTCATAGAGTGCATTAGGGAGGGGGGAGGGGATCCATAGAGTGCGTGAGGGAGAGGGTTTCATACAGTGCGTGGGGGAGGGGGTTTCATAGAGTGCATGACGGAGAGGGTTTCATAGATTGTGTGAGGGAGGGGGTTTCATAGAGTGCCTGAGGGAGGGGGTTTCATAGAGTGCATGAGGGAGGGGATTTCATAGAGTGCATGAGGGAGGGGGTTTCATAGAGTGCATGAGGGAGGGGGTTTCATAGAGTGCGTGAGGGAGGGGGTTTCATAGAGTGAATGAGGGAGGGGGTTTCCTAGAGTGCATGAGGGAGGGGGTTTCCTAGAGTGCATGAGGGAGGGGGTTTCCTAGAGTGCGTGAGGGAGGGGGTTTCATAGAGTGCATGAGGGAGGGGGTTTCATAGAGTGCATGAGGGAGGGGCTTTCATAGAGTGCATTAGGGAGGGGGTTTCATAGAGTGCACGAGGGAGGGGGTTCATAGAGTGCACAAGGGAGAGGGTTTCATAGAGTGCACCAGGGAGAGGGTTTCATAGAGTGCATGAGGGAGGGGGTTTCATAGAGTGCATTAGGGAGGGGGGAGGGGGTCCATAGAGTGCGTGAGGGAGAAGGTTTCATACAGTGCGTGGGGGACGGGGTTTCATAGAGTGCATGAGGGAGGGGGTTTCATAGAGTGCGTGAGGGAGGGGGTTTCATAGAGTGCATTAGGGAGGGGGTTTCATAGAGTGCACCAGGGAGAGGGTTTCATAGAGTGCATGAGGGAGGGGGTTTCATAGAGTGCATGAGGGAGGGGGTTTCATAGAGTGCATGAGGGAGGGGATTTCATAGAGTGCGTCAGGGAGGGGGTTTCATAGAGTGCATGAGGGAGGGGGTTTCATAGAGTGCATGAGGGAGGGGGTTTCATAGAGTGCGTGAGGGAGGGGGTTTCATAGAGTGCGTGAGGGAGGGGGTTTCATAGAGTGCGTGTGGGAAAGGGTTTCATAGAGTGTGTGAGGGAGGGGGTTTCATAGAGTGCGTGAGGGAGGGGGTTTCATAGAGTGCATGAGGGAGGGGGTTTCATAGAGTGCGTGAGGGAGGGGGTTTCATAGAGTGCATGAGGGACGGGGTTTCCTAGAGTGCATGAGGGAGGGGGTTTCATAGAGTGCGTGAGGGGGGGGGGATTCATAGAGTGCGTGAGGGAGGGGGTTTCATAGAGTGCGTGATGGAGAGGGCTTCATGGAGTGCATGAGGGAGGGGGTTTCATAGAGTGCGTGAGGGAGGGGGTTTCATAGAGTGCGTGAGGGAGGGGGTTTCCTGGAGTGCGTGAGGAATGAGGTTTCATAGTGCATGAGGGAGGGGGTGGCATAGGGTGCGTGAGGGAGGGGGTTTCATAGAGTGCATGAGGGAGGGGGTTTCCTACATTGCGTGAGGGAGGGGGTTTCATAGAGTGCATGAGTGAGGGGGTTTCATAGAGTGCGTGAAGGGGGGGGGGGGTTTCATAGAGTGCACGAGGGAGGGGGTTTCATAGAGTGCGTGAGGGAGGGGGTTTCATAGAGTGCGCGAGAGGGGGGGGGGGTTCATAGAGTGCATGAGGGAGAGGGTTTCATAGAGTGCGTGAGGGACGGGGTTTCCTGGAGTGCGTGAGGGAGGGGGTTTCATAGAGTGCATGAGGGGGGGGGATTCATAGAGTGCATGAGGGAGGGGGTTTCATAGAGTGTGTGAGGGAGGGGGTTTCATAGAGTGCGTGAGGGAGGGGGTTTCATAGAGTGCGTGAGGGAGGGGGTTTCATAGAGTGCGTGAGGGAGGAGGTTTCATAGAGTGCGTGAGGAATTGAGTTTCATAGAGTGCATGAGGGAGGGGGTTTCATAAAAAGCATGAGGGAGGGGGTTTCATAGAGTGCGTGAAGGAGGGGGTTTCATAGAGTGCACAAGGGAGGGGGTTTCATGGAGTGCACCAGGGAGAGGGTTTCATAGAGTGCATGAGGGAGGGGGTTTCATAGAGTGCGTGAGGGAAAGGGTTTCATAGAGTGCATGAGGGAGAGGGTTTCATAGAGTGCGTGAGGGAGGGGGTTTCATAGAGTGCGTGAGGGACGGGGTTTCATAGAGTGCATGAGGGAGGGGGTTTCATAGAGTGCGTGAGGAATGGAGTTTCATAGAGTGCAGAAGGGAGGGGGTTTCATAGAGTGCGTGAGGGAGGGGGTTTCATAGAGTGCATGAGGGAGAGGATTTCATAGAGGATGTGAGGGAGGGGTTTTCCTAGTGTGCGTGAGGGAGGGGATTTCATAGAGTGCGTGAGGGGAGGCGTTTCCTAGAGTGCGTGAGGGAGGGGGTTTCCTAGAGTGCACGAGTGAGGGGGTTTCATAGAGTGCGTGATGGAGGGGGTTTCATAGAGTGCGTGAGCGACGGGGTTTCATAGAGTGCATGAGGGAGGGGGTTTCCTAGAGTGCGTGAGGAATTGAGTTTCATAGAGTGCATGAGGGAGGGGCTTTCATAAAAAGCATGAGGGAGGGGGTTTCATAGAGTGCGTGAAGGAGGGGGTTTCATAGAGTGCACAAAGCAGGGGGTTTCATGGAGTGCACCAGGAAGAGGGTTTCATAGAGTGCATGAGGGAGGGGGTTTCATAGAGTGCATTAGGGAGGGGGGAGGGGATCCATAGAGTGCGTGAGGGAGAGGGTTTCATACAGTGCGTGGGGGAGGGGGTTTCATAGAGTGCATGAGGGAGAGGGTTTCATAGATTGTGTGAGGGAGGGGGTTTCATAGAGTGCCTGAGGGAGGGGGTTTCATAGAGTGCATGAGGGAGGGGATTTCATAGAGTGCATGAGGGAGGGGGTTTCATAGAGTGCATGAGGGAGGGGGTTTCATAGAGTGCGTGAGGGAGGGGGTTTCATAGAGTGAATGAGGGAGGGGGTTTCCTAGAGTGCATGAGGGAGGGGGTTTCCTAGAGTGCATGAGGGAGGGGGTTTCCTAGAGTGCGTGAGGGAGGGGGTTTCATAGAGTGCATGAGGGAGGGGGTTTCATAGAGTGCATGAGGGAGGGGCTTTCATAGAGTGCATTAGGGAGGGGGTTTCATAGAGTGCACGAGGGAGGGGGTTCATAGAGTGCACAAGGGAGAGGGTTTCATAGAGTGCACCAGGGAGAGGGTTTCATAGAGTGCATGAGGGAGGGGGTTTCATAGAGTGCATTAGGGAGGGGGGAGGGGGTCCATAGAGTGCGTGAGGGAGAAGGTTTCATACAGTGCGTGGGGGACGGGGTTTCATAGAGTGCATGAGGGAGGGGGTTTCATAGAGTGTGTGAGGGAGGGGGTTTCATAGAGTGCCTGAGGGAGGGGGTTTCATAGAGTGCATGAGGGAGGGGGTTTCATAGAGTGCATGAGGGAGGGGGTTTCATAGAGTGCGTGAGGGAGGGGGTTTCATAGAGTGCGTGAGGGAGGGGGTTTCATAGAGTGAATGAGGGAGGCGGTTTCCTAGAGTGCATG
Source organism: Eutreptiella sp. 'Long Island Sound 2002' (assembly GCA_964036045.1). Taxonomy (NCBI): domain Eukaryota; phylum Euglenozoa; class Euglenophyceae; order Eutreptiales; family Eutreptiaceae; genus Eutreptiella; species Eutreptiella sp. 'Long Island Sound 2002'. The sequence continues at coordinate 10,628,714 of OZ038390.1, forward strand.
AGGGAGGGGGTTTCCTAGAGTGCATGAGGGAGGGGGTTTCCTAGAGTGCGTGAGGGAGGGGGTTTCATAGAGTGCATGAGGGAGGGGGTTTCATAGAGTGCATGAGGGAGGGGCGTTCATAGAATGTGTGAGGGGGGGGGGGGTTCATAGAATGCGTGAGGGAGGAGGTTTCATAGAGTGCGTGAGGGGGGGGGGGTTTCATAGAGTGCATTAGGGAGGGAGTTTCATAGAGTGCATGAGGGAGGAGGTTTCATAGAGTGCGTGAGGGAGGGGGTTTCCTAGAGTGCATGAGGGAGGGGGTTTCCTAGAGTGCATGAGGGAGGGGGTTTCATAGAGTGCATGAGGGAGGGGGTTTCATAGAGTGCATGAGGGAGGGGGTTTCATAGAGTGCCCGAGGGAGGGGGTTTCATAGAGTGCGTGAGGGAGGGGGTTTCATAGAGTGCGTGAGGGACGGGGTTTCATAGAGTGCCTGAGGCAGGGGGTTTCATAGAGTGCGTGAGGGAGGGGGTTTCATAGAGTGCATGAGGGAGGAGGTTTCATAGAGTGCGTGAGGGAGGGGGTTTCATAGAGTGCATGAGGGACGGGGTTTCCTAGAGTGCGTGAGGGGGGGGGGGATTCATAGGGTGCATGAGGGAGGGGGTTTCATAGAGTGCATGAGGGAGGGGGTTTCATAGAGTGCGTGAGGGGGGGGGGGGCATTCATAGAGTGCATGAGGGAGGGGGTTTCATAGAGTGCGTGAGGGAGGGGGTTTCATAGAGTGCATGAGGGAGGGGGTTTCATAGAGTGCGTGAGGGAGGGGGTTTCATAGAGTGCGTGAGGGAGGGGGTTTCATAGAGTGCGTGAGGGAGGGGGTTTCCTAGAGTGCGTGAGGAATTGAGTTTCATAGAGTGCATGAGGGAGGGGCTTTCATAAAAAGCATGAGGGAGGGGGTTTCATAGAGTGCGTGAAGGAGGGGGTTTCATAGAGTGCATGAGGGAGGGGGTTTCATGGAGTGCACCAGGGAGAGGGTTTCATAGAGTGCATGAGGGAGGGGGTTTCATAGAGTGCGTGAGGGAAAGGGTTTCATAGAGTGCATGAGGGAGAGGGTTTCATAGAGTGCGTGAGGGAGGGGGTTTCATAGAGTGCGTGAGGGACGGGGTTTCATAGAGTGCATGAGGGAGGGGGTTTCATAGAGTGCGTGAGGAATGGAGTTTCATAGAGTGCATGAGGGAGGGGGTTTCATAGAGTGCATGAGGGAGAGGATTTCATAGAGGATGTGAGGGAGGGGTTATCCTAGTGTGCGTAAGAGAGGGGATTTCATAGAGTGCGTGAGGGGAGGCGTTTCCTAGAGTGCGTGAGGGAGGGGGTTTTCTAGAGTGCACGAGGGAGGGGCTTTCATAAAAAGCATGAGGGAGGGGGTTTCATAGAGTGCGTGAAGGAGGGGGTTTCATAGAGTGCACAAAGGAGGGGGTTTCATGGAGTGCACCAGGAAGAGGGTTTCATAGAGTGCATGAGGGAGGGGGTTTCATAGAGTGCATTAGGAAGGGGGGAGGGGATCCATAGAGTGCGTGAGGGAGAGGGTTTCATACAGTGCGTGGGGGACGGGGTTTCATAGAGTGCATGAGGGAGGGGGTTTCATAGAGTGTGTGAGGGAGGGGATTTCATAGAGTGCATGAGGGAGGGGGTTTCATAGAGTGCGTGAGGGAGGGGGTTTCATAGAGTGAATGAGGGAGGGGGTTTCATAGAGTGCATTAGGGAGGGGGTTTCATAGAGTGCACGAGGGAGGGGGTTTCATAGAGTGCACCAGGGAGAGGGTTTCATAGAGTGCATGAGGGAGGGGGTTTCATAGAGTGCGTGAGGGACGGGGTTTCCTAGAGTGCGTGAGGGGGGGGGGGGATTCATAGAGTGCATGAGGGAGGGGGTTTCATAGAGTGCATGAGGGAGGGGGTTTCATAGAGTGCATGAGGGAGGGGGTTTCATAGAGTGCGCGAGGGGGGGAGGGGGGCATTCATAGAGTGCATGAGGGAGGGGGTTTCATAGAGTGCGTGAGGGGAGGCGTTTCATAGAGTGCATTAGGGAGGGGGTTTCATAGAGTGCACCAGGGAGAGGGTTTCATAGAGTGCATGAGGGAGGGGGTTTCATAGAGTGCATGAGGGAGGGGGTTTCATAGAGTGCATGAGGGAGGGGATTTCATAGAGTGCGTGAGGGAGGGGGTTTCATAGAGTGCATGAGGGAGGGGGTTTCATAGAGTGCGTGAGGGACGGGGTTTCATAGAGTGCATGAGGGACGGGGTTTCCTAGAGTGCGTGAGGGAGGGGGTTTCATAGAGTGCATGAGGGAGGGGGTTTCATAGAGTGCGTGAGGGAGGGGGTTTCATAGAGTGCGTGAGGGAGGGGGTTTCATAGAGTGCGTGTGGGAAAGGGTTTCATGGGTGCATTAGGAAGGGGGTTTCATAGAGTGCGTGAGGGAGGGGGTTTCCTAGAGTGCATGAGGGAGGGGGTTTCATAGAGTGCATGAGGGAGGGGGTTTCTTAGAGTGCGTGAGGGAGGGGGTTTCATAGAGTGCGTGTGGGAAAGGGTTTCATAGAGTGCATTAGGAAGGGGGTTTCATAGAGTGCGTGAGGGAGGGGGTTTCATAGAGTGCATGAGGGAGGGGGTTTCATAGAGTGCGTGAGGGAGGGGGTTTCATAGAGTGCATGAGGGACGGGGTTTCCTAGAGTGCGTGAGAGTGGGGGTTTCATAGAGTGCGTGAGGGGGGGGGGATTCATAGAGTGCGTGAGGGAGGGGGTTTCATAGAGTGCGTGATGGAGAGGGCTTCATGGAGTGCATGAGGGAGGGGGTTTCATAGAGTGCGTGAGCGAGGGGGTTTCATAGAGTGCGTGAGGGAGGGGGTTTCCTGGAGTGCGTGAGGAATGAGGTTTCATAGTGCATGAGGCAGGGGGTTTCATAGAGTGCGTGAGGGAGGGGGTTTCATAGAGTGCATGAGGGAGGGGGTTTCCTACATTGCGTGAGGGAGGGGGTTTCATAGAGTGCATGAGTGAGGGGGTTTCATAGAGTGCGTGAAGGGGGGGGGGGTTTCATAGAGTGCACGAGGGAGGGGGTTTCATAGAGTGCGTGAGGGAGGGGGTTTCATAGAGTGCGCGAGAGGGGGGGGTTTCATAGAGCGCGTGAGGGAGGGGGTTTCCGAGAGTGCGTGAGGGGGGGGGGGGGTTCATAGAGTGCATGAGGGAGAGGGTTTCATAGAGTGCGTGAGGGACGGGGTTTCCTGAAGTGCGTGAGGGAGGGGGTTTCATAGAGTGCATGAGGGGGGGGGATTCATAGAGTGCATGAGGGAGGGGGTTTCCTAGAGTGCGTGAGGGAGGGGGTTTCATAGAGTGCATGAGGGAGGGGGTTTCCTAGAGTGCGTGAGGGAAGGGGTTTCCTAGAGTGCGAGAGGGAGGGGGTTTCATAGAGAGCATGAGGGAGGGGGTTTCCTAGAGTGCGAGAGGGAGGGGGTTTCCTAGAGTGCGTCGGGGAGGGGGTTTCCTAGAGTGCGTCAGGGAGGGGGTTTCCTAGAGTGTGTGAGGGAGGGGGTTTCATAGAGTGCGTGAGGGAGGGGGTTTCATAGAGTGCATGAGGGAGGGGTTTTCTAGAGTGCGTGAGGGAGGGGGTTTCATAGAGTGCATGAGGGAGGGGGTTTCCTAGAGTGCGTGAGGGAAGGGGTTTCCTAGAGTGCGAGAGGGAGGGGGTTTCCTAGAGTGCGTGAGGGAGGGGGTTTTCTAGAGTGCGTCAGGGAGGGGGTTTCCTAGAGTGTGTGAGGGAGGGGGTTTCATAGAGTGCGTGAGGGAGGGGGTGTCCTAGAGTGCGTGAGGGAGGGGGTTTCATAGAGTGCGTGAGGGAGGGGCTTTCATAGAGTGCATGAGGGAGAGGGTTTCATAGAGTGCATGAGTGAGGGGGTTTCATAGAGTGCGTGAAGCAGGGGGTTGCAACGGAAAATGAAAAATGTGACTTTTTGACTTTTGGGCCACTAATAGTCGTTTTGGCGGAATAGCCCCGCTTTAAGCGGTTTTTCAGCCAGTCTCCGCCAAATAGGGGTTGCATTTTGTAGTGGCTGCTATATGCCTATTTGACCCTTGTTGTTACCCCTTAAAATGATCAGCCCGTGCCAAAACGTTGGGCAATCAACTTTGTTTGCCAAATTTGGCACCATTTTGTGGTTTTGCGGCAGTTTTGAGCGTTTTTGGGGGCAGTTTAATAGCAAAATGGGGCAAATTATTACTAAAAGCGCACGTTCAACCCGTTTGAAGTTTGCAAGAAGGAGCAGTGGCTAGGCTCGGTTTCTGTGGGGCTTGGCCCACACACAGTCTATGAAACCCCCTCCCTCATGCACTCTAGGAAACCCCCTCCCTCACGCACTCTATGAAACCCTTTCCCTCACGCACTCTATGAAACCCCCTCCCTCACGCACGCTATGAAACCCCCTCCCTCATTCACTCTATGAAACCCCCTCCCTCACGCACTCTAGGAAACCTCGTCCCTCATGCACTCTCGAAATTCTCCCCCCTCACGCACTCTATGAAACCCCCTCCCTCACGCAGTCTATGTAACCCCGTCCCTCACGCACTCCATGCAACCCCCTCCCTCACGCACTCTATGAAACGCTCTCCCTCATGCACTCTATGAAACCCCCTCCCTCAAGCACTCCATAAAACCCCCTCCCTCACGCACTCTATGAAACCCCCTCCCTCATGCACTCTCGAAATTCTCCCCCCTCACGCACTCTATGAAACCCCGTCCCTCACGCACTCTATGAAACCCCCTCCCTCACGCACTCTATGAAACCCTCTCCCTCATGCACTCGATGAAACCCCCTCCCTCATGCACTCTATGAAACCCCCTCCCTCACGCACTCCATGAAACCCCCTCCCTAATGCTCTCTATGAAACCCCCTCCCTCACGCACTCTATGAAACCCCCTCCCTCATGCACTCTATGAATCCCCCCCCCTCACGCACTCTATGAAACCCCCTCCCTCACGCACTCTACGAAACCCCCCCCTCACGCGTGGGTTTCCTCAATGCAGAGTGACGGGCTGCTATGGAGCTTATGGGGGTGGGGTGGGGGGGTCCATAGGTTAGGGGGTCTTATAGACCTCGTGAGCGAGCGGCTAGCTCTCATGGGGGCTTTCATAGAGCTCGTCAGGGGATCTCATAGAGCCAGCTAGGAGGTTGCATAGAGCTTGTGAGGGGGTTTTGAGGAGCACAGGCAGATGATTTACTGGATTCAATTACACATTAGAAGGGGAGGAGGGGGGGTGGGGGTCCTAAAGAACGGGTGTACCGCCGTTCTCATACATCCCTGGGGGGAGGGGGGGGGGGGGGGGTGTCCAAAATGGGTGATGAGGCAGGGGCATACCTGTGATCTTGTTCCCTGCTGCATCCCAACGGGTCACTGACACCACTTGTGATGCAATAGAATGGAAACTGGAGGGCGGATTCAAAGCAACTCCAACAGTATTTGGTGCATCTGCATGGTCATGGACAATGATCGTAGCCCTTTCCACACCAGCGCCCCAGTCTGTGATCTCGTATTCCTGGTTACCAACGGTGACACGTGGCATCACAAATGATGTTGAGATCCACGTTCCAACCATCATTGTTGTGCCATATTGAACCACTTGACTTTCTGTCACCTGCGGTGCTATAATTGCAAAGAAGAGGAAGGGGGAAGGCATGGTGAGGCAGATGGGGCATGGAGACACCTTGGAGGAGGAAATAAAAGGACCATGAGCAGGCTATTGCTTAGTGACCCCCGGGGGGGGGGGGGGGGGGGGGGCGCCAGGTCTCAGCCACCCACCCAGCCACCCACCCATCCCAAGGGGGGGGGGGGGGTCTGTGCCCTCCAAGCGGATTCACATACAAGCACTTGAGAATCTGTGGAACAACAGAGCAAAACGGGCCAACACAAGATTGCCACCAGTGGAGTTGGAACCCAGGACATTCAAATTACAGCCAAGCACCACAACCAACTCAACTAACAACCAGCTGTGCCAACATTCAGCAACAAAGGGTTCATAGCTTTGACACAGTATGAAAAAAATGTGAAAAATGTGTGAAATATGCAGACAGGTCTCAAAGCCCTGCACAACCCAAATCCCAAAAAAAGCGCACCCGCACCCCGGGGGGGGGGGGCCTGGTGGCCCAAAATGCTGAAATTTGGGGCTAACCCACCCACCCATCTCTACACCCACCCACCCCCCCCCGGGGGGGGGGGGGATTTCGCCCACTAAGCAATAGCCTGACCATGAGGGCAAAAAAAAAAAAGCACAAGAGAGGAAAAGTAGCATGTGGGGTGGGAGGGGTTGGGGTATGAGGGCATCCCAATTCAGATCTGGACCGCAAAACCAGTGGCCGCTTGTGGCAAGCCAGCAGCAAGCAGCACCCAAGCAAAATGGCACAAAAACCAGAACTCATGGTAGTTCAGTTGTTTTCTCAGATTCTATTAAGCTTGGCGCTGTGCACAATGCGACACTAAGCACGCAATGCACCAAGACTCATCAGGTCGACTAGACCCAGCTGTGACACAATACAGGGTGCAGTCTTTCATCTTAACTGGTGCCGTGCAAAGCATAAACACAAGGAACAAATATTCAGATCCCGATATTTATACTGACGCGACACCTGGCATTACATCGGGGCGATAGAAAAACAAAGGTGTGCTGAGGGTTTTCTGAGACAAATGAACCACTTCTGCAGCTTGGCCCGGCACGCGCGATCGGTGGCCGCTTGTGGCAAGCCGGCAGCAAGCAGCACGCAAGCAAAATGGCACAAAAACCACATCTCATGGTAGTTCACTTTTTTTCTCAGATTCTATTAATCTTGGCATTGTGCACAATGCCAATTTTGGAAATCACCTCGCAGAGGTTGTTAGATCAAAGCCAGGCAGGCGTATATATGGGAAAATGCCACATACCCCCCCATTTTGGCCTTTTTGGGCCTATTCGCGTACCCTACCCCAAGGGGTTGACCTGTTCGTTTAACCCCTAGTAAAATCATTATTTTGTCCAATAAATGCATCCCCCAATGAGTTTTTGGTCCGGACCCCCCCAGACCCCCCCCACTTGAAACCCACTTTTTTGAGCCTTTGAGGGGGGGGGGGGGGGCAAAAATGTCGAAAAAATGACCCCCCCTTTTTTTGGGTCGAAAATCATGAATCTTTTGGTTTTTTTCGATTTTGAGCCGATGTTGATTGTTCCCACTTGATTGTTCCATGTCTCCGTGGCGTCCCTTTCACCTTGCTCAGCTCGAACCCACCCTGATCAGCTCGAACCCTGGTCAGCTCGAACCCACCACCTCCCTTTGCGCCGGTTAGCCCCGGTCTCTCGCTCTGTGGGTCTCTCTCCTACTCTCTCCCTCCCATTCTCTCGTGCTCTCCCCTGCTCATCCTCTCCTGTTGCACCTCTTTGTTCCTTTCTCACCGTGCTCTACCCTCTCTCTCTCTCACTCTGTTTCTCTTTCCCTCTCTCCCACGCCCAAAAAGGGGGTTCGGGTTGTTCGGTGCATCTCTATCCCCCCCGGGGTTCGAACCATCCTCCACGGGACTGAAGAGGTGCGGTGTATCCACTGAGCCACGACGATGGGTTATCTGCACCATGGCACCACGGCACCATGGCACCATGCGCTCCACTCTTCTTCTCCTTGTTGTCACCCCGTGTCATGCATATCTTCTTTCGCATGGGGGTGTGTTCAGCAGTGTGTAGAGGAACCGCACAGCGTCCCCGGGTACCGGGTCCGCCTGCCTGAAGAGCGTTCTTTGGAACAGTCGCAAGAGGTCCGCTCGGCCTGCCAGCCACACATGCATGCAATCGCCAGTTCTGCTCACCGAGGAGGGCACCGCTCTATGTCCTTCTGCTGTCGGGTAGTGGAGGATCGCCTCCCACTGGAACGGGTGCCACTTGCCTGCACTTTTGGGTCGCCACTGGACCTGCATGTTCGCCAAAGCCTGGGTCTTCAGGGTCCAGTTGATCTGGACCATCACCGAGTAGAGCTCCTGATTGCTCATCTGCAGTGGTTCCCCATGGTTGTCCACAATCTCACAATGCATCCTGGTGCCATGTGGTTGGTCCAGTCGGAGCCAGATCTGCTGATTGCGGGCCCAGGCCATTGTGGTCAGTTCTGCTTCAACTGCTTGCAGTCCTTCGTTCGCAATGGCGTCCAGCTGACTCAGTGCTTGCACCTTGAAACGCTGGCGTTCTTGCTGAGGCTTGATCTTCTTTGGGGTTGGCTGGATGTGTGTGTACGGGCCATACCGCTGCTGGTGAGATCCCTTCTCCTGCTGCGTCCTCCCAGACGGCATGACGCCTGGGTGCCTGTCCGCGACAGGACGCGGCGTTCAGCTGCTTGGTGTTCTCCTGTGCGTGTTGCTGCTCACTGCGACAGAACGCAGCTCGTGTGTTGCAGGCTCTACTGCGACAAGACGCAGCTCATGTGATGCAAACTCTGCGTCAGAACACAGGTGTTTCAGACTGTGCGAGGTGTCTGCACCATTGTGTAGGGGCTACTGGCTCTGTCATTATCGACCCTGAGTTCCTGCGCTTCCTGAGCCTTCGCTTCTTGCGCTGTCGCCTGGTGTCACTCACATCAGTGCTGAAGGACAGTGTGTCTGCTGCTGACAGTGCACTCGACAGCACTCCCTGGTGTGTGTGCCCTGTCCTCATTTCCTCACTTTCTGTACTGCTTGAGGAGTACGGTCGGACGCTTCCCCTGTCAGTTCATCACTGCCCATGGGTACCATACCCAAGGAAGACCAGAGTGCCCTTGTGCCCTCTGACTCTGACCCCGACCCTCCCCTCAAACCTACCGTAGAGTCTGACCCTGATGATGATTTTGGTGCAGCATGCTGTGACCATAGTGGGCTTGAACATGGCCAATCCATTCGCCATCTCATTTCCCTGCACGTTGACATGTGCTGGGACATGTTCCCACCTGACTTCTCTTCCCGGCGTCGCCATTTCCCGGAGCAGGATTTCCCAGACTGGGACGTGGATTTGCAGTTTTCCAGATGTGGTTGTCCATCCCTTTGACTTCCAGTGTTGGGCCCTGCCAGTCGCTCCCAACTGCAGGTACTGCGAGTCGGTGAGAATTGCCAATTTTGGCACCCAGAATCCCTGTAAGGCTTCCACGGCTGCCCAAAGCTCTGCTCCGTTGTTTGTTTGCCTGTGATGTGTTGGTACGTAGCCACAGAAGCGCACCTCCGGTCCTTGGTTGTCTTCCGCCGCGAACACGCCAAATCCCCCGGCCCTGCGCATGTCCTTGTGGCTCAGTCGCTTCGACGACCCATCAATGTACACTATCCTGTAGCCCTTCTCCACCAATTCTGCAATCAGATCTTGCACTCCTTGTAGCACTCCCGGGCCTGCCTGCCTCGGGCGCTTCGGACGTGGTTCTGTTGCCCTTTGCCAACTATGGTTGTCGGCTGATTTTTCTTGGGTAAAGCACTCCGTGTGTGTTTGCCACCATGCATTCAGTCCCCCATGTACATGCACTTCCCCTTGTCGCGGCTGCACTCCGGTGTCTCGGAGTTGTTCCGGTGACTTTTGAAAACCTTTCCATTGTTCCCTGCGCTCCCCTGTGTAGAATCCCACCCACTCACATAGCTCCCTTAGCCATGTTGTAAGGTATGACGTGAACACTGGCGACGCTCCTGCCTTGACTTCGCATCGATATCGCCAATGGGCACTTCTTGCAGACCACATCGCCCAGCCTTGGTTCGTTTTCAGCAACCATTCTTGGTCGTCGGACTCCATCATATCTCGAACTGTGGATGTCCCGTTTTCAGTTGTCACCTGGCCATAGTAATGCTGTATCACCGCCGCTGCCGCTTTGAACATGGGGCATTCGACCATCGCGTGTTTAACCGTCTCCTTTTGTGAGCACACCGGGCACTTGTCGGTGCCTGACCTCTTGTAGACTCTTGCATGTACGGTCAGTTTGTGCCACAGTGCCTTGCGCGCAAAGTCTTGAGCCCTCGGCGGTAGCTGTGCCTGTGCCAGCTGTTCCCATACCTCCGGTGTTTGCGGGTCGCGGAACCCTGGCTGAGAGGCGTAAAACTGGAGCACCCATGCCCTGGTCCAGTTTTGGGTGTGGACTGCGGGGGTATCAAACCCCCCTTTTGACGGGACTTTGTTGAGGAGTCGTCCGCCATTATTGTAGACCCCTTTCCATGTCCGAGGCAGTGCATAGAACAGTCGACCACTGTCGACTCCACCAACCACCGCCAGCAGGACTCTACTGGCGACGCAAAGCGCACTCCACATTGGCTGGCTGAAGTACCCCATGCAGTTCGGGAAGGGAAGCAACATACAAGCAATCTGTCCCCCCCCCCCCCCCCCCGCAGCGTGAACCACGCACTCGCACCCACACCCAATGTATATCTAGCACACACAATGCCGGCAAGTTGTCACCAAAGGCAGGTGCCAACGAATGTGTGGGCGCCAGGGCGGGCGGTGGGACTAAACAAATTTTTTCCACGGATCTGTGAAGATGACAACAATGTGATCCCCTGTTTACCAAAGAAAGCACAGGGGGTAAACAGGAGATCACACAAAGCGAGTAGGATTCAACAAGACCACTCTGGTACCTCTTCCTGCGATGAGCCACAAGATTACACGGTGAAAATATTGCCGCTGGGGGGGGCACCCCTCAGTCCACAGCTACGACAGCCAGAGATGGGCACGCAAATTCTCGGGTGTCCCCCACACATGCAAACAGTAGTCCCACCTACATATGCCACTCACAAGGCGGAGACGCACGGCTCGGGGGCGCCAGGCGTCTAACGATGCTATGCACACCCAATCGACACACATACCGCGCGGCTCAAACTACCAGCCCCCCACCATTTCAGCAAGGTGGGAATGGCGCATAAGCGACGACCACACCAAATTCGCGCGTTTGAAAGCCGTGGGTATCCAACCTGCTGGGGGATCAGCGGGTTGCAGGAACAACGGGACCCAGAAAACCAGTACAACCAGCCCATGTTGGTGGAGCAACTGTGATGCCCGGCGTCGTTGCAATTGTTGTCGCCGGAGCCAGGTGCTAGTGCGCAACTTCACCAATTGCGTGGACGCTGCAAGTGAATCCGAGAGCAACACCAACAACCGCCACTACCACCACACAGCCAACCGTATCAGCCAAACCAGATCCCAAAGTTCAGCACTCTGCTGCGTGTGACTGCCTGGCAAAACAGATGTGCACACCCCTTGTAAACAGGGAATATAAGCACCTGCCCCAGACCTAATCCCGTCCATTGCAGCATCACAACACATCACAAACCTACGCATATCCGCGAAATGCGGATTCGAGCTAATGTGTTTCAAAACAACAAACAACAACCTTCGGCGGTTGACGTGGTCTCCAAGGCTCCATGCATCGGACAATAGCAGCCGCCAAACCCTCTAACACCTTCAAAGGAGTAGGCTTCTCAAAAACCCCCCAACGGTCGCAGCAGTAACTACTAGCCAACAAAAGCCAAGCCCCCCCCCCCCCCCCAGGCCAAGGCCGGAAGTGCCAGTTGATAAATCCCACAGCCTTAGCAAGCATGCGTGAGGAAGGTTTGCTTCTAGTGGCCAGCCACAACCAAATATTAAACATTTAAAGAAATGCTTTGTGGCGGCCATGCAAGCCCGCCTGGATGTGCTCGCAGTGGCAGATTAAACACATGTGCTAGATCTTATGGCGGCTGCGCCGGAGGAGTTCTTGAGTAAGTGGCGTCCTGGATGCGACAGGCCGCTGGGGCCCTCAAGGAGTATGTGGCAGTGCGGGGCTCAGCGGTGGTGCGGCCCTCTTACGTGATGGGGAACCCTGCGGATACGCCTATAGACCTTCTTGCGTATCTGATGTGGAACATCTTGAGAGAATCCCGTACGGCGTATGCCGGAACGTTCAATCGCAGTGACGGGAGCAACGCCGATCCGGGGAATCGGTTGGAAAGTCTACCGTGGGAGCAGGCGGCGGCGAGTGGAGGACAGAGTTTTATATCATTCGGCGATGGTGGCGGTGACGAACGGACGTCCGCCGGAAGCGGGAGGGGGGGGGGGGGGGGCAGAACCAGTGGTCTCAGTATTCGACCCAGGGGCGCGAGGAGGTGCAAAGGCGCCGACCCTTTTTGAGCCCATTGCAAACCATTTTGTTTCCCATGCCGGCAGCACAAGCACCAAGAGTATTGCGGGAACAGCCAGCGGAGAGGACAGCTCAGTCAAAGCCCCAAAGGGCAACAAGTCCATCCACTTGAGCTCTCAAACCCAAAGGGTCTGAACAATAAGAACCGGGCGGGTTGGGTTTGGGTGGGCACTCATAAAGGTAAAAGACCCTATACACAACAAAGGTGGCGTGTCCCAAGGGGACCCAGGGGAAACAACTGTCCAGCATGTGAGCCAGAAGTCGTTTCCCATGCCGGCAGCACAAGCACCAAGAGTATTGCGGGAACAGCCAGCGGTATATATTCCCTCAACCTCACACCATCTTGGCGGGCATAGGGTAGCCAAACCTTAGGGCCTAGGGCTTACCCTCACGTGTGTGATCCCCCCCCCTATACCCCGCCCTGACACATACAAACACCGACCCTCTGCGTCACACAGCCCACCCTTCAGCTGCACACCTGTAGTGCAATACTAACCGCTACCCCAGCCAAAGCTAAAGCGGACGCTCGCAAGGGGCACGTTCTGCAGACTGGCTGCATACTAGGCCAGACGCTTGCGGTAAACCACGCAAAGGCCGCACACCAAGGGCGGTGTTCGAGCGTCACAAGCTAACAACCTGGGGCCTGGCCGCAGAGACAGAACAACTGCTGTAAAGCACAAAGAACCGACAGCAAAACAAAAATGGCAGGGGGGCAAAGCCCAAAGTAATTCGCTGCACTGCAGCACTTCACCTAGACAGGCATCAGCACCAGGCGCAACCCCACAGCCGGCGGAATGCCCACCGTTGTGATTCTTTGAGGTGCTGCAGGGTGCGCCCTGTAACCGATGCCCACCCCCTCGCACAGCACCAAAACCAGACCCCAGGCCTGACAAGACTGGGCCTGGGGCCACCAAAAAACGCACAACACTCACCCCCTTACTGGCAGGTCCTTGGGACAAGCGGTCTGCCTCCGCCTGGGCACAAAGGCCTTGATGACTCAACGCAGCTTTGGGGCACAACTTCAAGGAGTCGTTGGCGGAACTCAAAGGTCCGGCCATAGCTTTGGTACACATCCCCCAGCAAGTGGCTGAGCAGCAGCAGTCGAAGGTCCTGCTGCTCCGCGTTCTGGGTTTCCAGTCCGCAGCTCACAAACGAAAAGATGTCCGTCACTTGCTGGGGCTTGACCAAGCCACGATGCAGTGCCTCCGCTAGCACCTTCACGTTGCGCACGCCACGACCCCGTACCATCTGGTGGCTTGGACCAGCTTCCAGGGTGCTCAGGATCGAGGTCTTCAAGATGCCATGGAAATGGCGGTCAAATGCGTCCTGCTCCTCCACGGCAAGCGCAGTGCGCAGGCGCAAAGCAAGCTGGACAAACACCCAACCCGTGTGTAGCTTGGATAGAGCTTTGGTATGCACTAGAGGGAGCAATTCGTGAAAGGACAGGCCAGTCCCATCAATTGCAGCTTGACACAGCATCGCCACGGTGTGCCCTGGATTGGTCTTTAGCTGGCTCGGGATGGTAGTACCAGCAGTGAGCCCGAAGTCGGCCGCAGCTGCCATTGAGGTAATTCAGGCAAAGGGGCCGTGCCCTTTCAGGCTTCCTTGCCAGCGGGCTGCCTTGCTTTCCTTTGTTTGCGAGGTTGCTCTGGCTTGCTCCAATTGCTGCACTGTTCGTCACATCAACATCAGCGTTCTTTGATGTGTTCTTTGGGGTCCGAGGTTGACGAACAAAATTGTCGCTGTTCTCAGAGCTATACCCCTCTAAACGCATCCCATCGCTAGACTCGATGCAAGAGGAATTGCAGGACAAAGGAGTCAGGGGTACAAATGGCGCAACTGGCAGAAGTGACATTGCAGCAGGCAAATGTGGACAAAAAATAGAGATCTCATAAAGGTAAAAGACCCTATACACAACAAAGGTGGCGTGTCCCAAGGGGACCCAGGGGAAACAACTGTCCAGCATGTGAGCCAGACAAGCCCCTCCAAAGTCACAAAAGAGTCAAAAATCCAAAAATGATCTTAGACCATTTGGGGTGCACAAAGAAGTGGAATGAGCCCTTTTTGAGCCCATTGCAACCCGTTTTGGCCACTCTACATTCACAAAATGCCTTGGAAATGGGTTTGGGACCAAAAATTAATCAAAAATGGATCAAAAATGTGTTTTTCCACAAATACTTTTGGACTATTTGGGGTGCACAAACAAGTAGAATGAGCCCGTTTTGAGCCCATGTTGAGCAATTTTGGCCCTCTCAAGGCCGAAGGGGCCTTGAAAATGGGTCAATTTGGGACCACAAATGGACCCCCAAACCATGGTTTTCCAAAAATGATCCTAGTCCAGTTGTGGTGCCCAAACGGATGAATACAACTCATTTTGAGCCCCTTTTGAGCTGCTCTCATCCACTTTCCAGTGCGTACCTCATTTGTCATTGAAGTCTCCTAGACGATGTTCCTTCCCCCACTAGCTCGGTCCCAATATTCAATCCTTGTTAGGGCTGCACGGAAAATTACGGGCAGTTATGATGGTTGTCCGGAAAGCAGCACCTACACACACTGCAAGGAAAATTACGGGCGGCACTTTGGCAGGGAGGTTCCACAAAACTACAAGTGCATCATTACTGTTGCACGGCAACTTGCACCGCCGCAGCTGCCACGTGATAGCCGTGCAGGCATGAAAATTGTGTCACAGCGGCATCAATTCGAGTGGCACGCACCATGTACCCGCGGCTCACTCATGGCTAAGTGGACTTGCGGGGTTGAGGCTCATTTAGCCCTCACTCATGCATTGCGGTGTCATTGTGCTCTTTGTTGTGCTTTTTGCATGCTAGGTAATCTTCTTTTAATGTTGCTAAGTGATTTGCACCCTCATTTGGTCAACGATAAAGGGGGGGGGGGGGACCCGACTGAGCTGCCACTAAGCCATCAGTGAGGCGGCTCTCTGAGCTCTCAGTGAGAGGTTTGGTGCTCTTAATGAGAGGTGACTGATTTGAGGCTCACTCAGGGGGCCCCCACCCCCCTTCCCCTTTCTTCCTATCCCAGCCCACGCACACTTCCCTTCCTTCTCGTACCCACAGGTCCATCGTATTTTGCCATAATATCTTCCGTCTCCTCAACCTCTCACTGAGAACTAAGTCTCTGTGGGGTATTCCATGGGCGGCAAGCACCTCAGAGACCTGCCCTTTCCCCACAAAATCTTCATTGATGATGCCTAGTGTGAAGTGTGTGAGTGTGAAGTGTGAAGTGTGTGAAGTTAAATCACACAAAAGTTGAGCAAAAAACTCATCGGTGGCGCACTTTGCATGTGCTAGAGATGGGGTTGCAGCAGCAACATCAATGCACAGCACAAATGCAACACCTGATGTGGGGACGCTGCCCAAAGAGAAACCCAAATTTGCTTGCACGTAGCTCACAATCGATTGGAAATCGACCCCGAAATCAAATTTGAATACTAGAATGCCTGCACATTGGAGACCCAGATGGAGCAGGTGGGAAGGTTCACATCGCAGCGTTCACTGCGGCTGTGTGACAAAACAGCCACAGCCTCTGAAAGGGATGCAACGAAACGTCCAAATCCTTCTTGCAGCGATAAACACACACCTGTGGGCCAAAATGCTGCAGCCCTCGAATTTGGCACGTCATGTAGGGTGTCCCAATAATCTGCAAGGTACTGGACGTCCATGACACCTGCCTGCACAAAACTGGCCAAAAAAAAAAACTAAAGTTGCTCTGCCATAAATCTTCAGTGCTGTGAAGGTTCTTGCAGCTCAAAACTGAAAAACCACCAAACCTGGTAATTTGAGGTCCAAAATGGGGCTCAGATGGGTTTGCGACCATATCACCTGTCTGTACAAAACTGGCCAAAAAAAAATGGTGTTGCTCTGCCATGCATCTTCAGTGCTGTAAAGGTTCTTGCAGCTCAAAAGTGAAAAACCACCAAACCTGGTAATATGAAGTCTAAAATGGGGCTCACATGGGTTTGCGACCAAAGCTCGAAAGGCCAGCTGCTTCCAGTTTTGCACACTAGGTTCTCAAGAGGAAATGAGTTTTTAGGAGGATGGGACAGTTGTCGCTCTACTTGTGCTCTGAAGCCACTGGTGACAGTGTTGTCTCACATCACGCTCCAAGTGATGAGGTGTCATCGTCCAGAGAACACGAACCTAATGGTTTTGTGGTGACCATGAGGTGCCCTGTGTGCCCTCGAATTCGGACTGCTTTGTGTTAAACCCTAGCCTGCGATGCCACGTGAAGTATGAGGGGTGCTCACCACCATTGATGTGGAATTTGTAACTTCAGGCCAAGGGGGTACCAAAAGCTACACATCAGTGGTGCAGCATTGGGCTCTGCCCAATCCTTTGCCGTAGCCTCCAGCACAGATTCAAACAGGGTGTTGTGAGACATGACCCCACTCCTTTTGGGGGGAATGGGGAAGCAGCAGGAGGTAATGGGGGATTGCTCCATTTTCCCATCTCCTCTGTCTCTTTCATTGTCAGGCATTCCCCTATTTTCCCACCTCCTCCGTCTCTTTCAGTCAGTTTTTCTGTCAGGAAGTGTGTTTAAAAAAAATTTTTGTCACGCAGTCCCTAGTCACTACACCTACGTGTGTGAATCTAACTTGGGGCAATGGTGATCAAAAGTCAGAGAGATGGGGTGTCTCTGGTGTACACTTTGGAATTAGAGGATCACCACGGACGTGGAGGTGAGGGATGTCCCTGATCTACGATTGGGCATGGCAGCTGCGTGGTTCAGGACTGTAACCAACTGGCTGCTTGGATGCAGCAGACCAGTGAACACAAACCTACCTGGGGCAGGTCCCACAGGTCAGTGATGGAAAGCAGGCCCGATGAGCAAGCGGCACGGAAAATTCTGGTGCAGCACAAGTGGCCAAAGCCCCTTTCAAAAAAACAAAATTAGACACACACCGGGGGGGGGTTAACCCTCAAGGTGCAACAAGTCTCATTGGGTGGATCAGATTTTTTCTTTCGGTCTTTCAAACAGGAGGTGCCCCTCAATATCACCATGGAATTGAGCACGTGGCCCGTGACTGCTAACATTGCTGCACCGCGTTCATCAGACCACTCGTCAAAAATGAGGTGCAGTGGATCTTTTTTGATAATGTCCCGGAGTGTGTGAAGTAGACCGTCATACAGCCACAGTGCGTTGCTTTTTGGAAAAATACTCGAGAGAGCGGGGACGGAGCCATGGTGGCTGTTGTACTTCTCCTCTCTTCTCTTCTGCATAATTGTGCACACTAGTCTGGTGCACCATTGACAGCAAGGGACACCAACAGGCACGTAAGATGGACAGCTCAGAAAAATTGCGGAAATTGCAGAGCACCCCCCCTCAACCCCCCCCCTCTGCACACACACGCAGGATTACAACTGCGAAACAAGAACAGAGCAAGAAAAGCAGTGAAAGTAAACTCCTTGAGAGCTGCAGAGCTGCATTAGACGTCTTGCGGTCTGTTGATAGAGGCGCCGCTGGACACTTGATTCCTTCCCCCCTCACCTGCCCCTGCTGCCCCACCAACCAACCCAAAGACTATCCGTGGAGGAGTTTGTGTTCTGTTTACCTAAGATTATGCAACCGGAGATTTGGGGACGGCGGACTTTCAGACATGCAGGGACTGAGCTACAAAAAGACCTGTGTTAGGTGCCTGCAACACACGCACACGGGCACATGTCACATATGGACAGCAGGTTTTCCAGGAGCAAAGCAAGGGGTGAGCCATACTGGTTCTGCCGCCGGGTGGGCCACGAGGCACAGCTGGAAAAACAAACAACGGCGCAATGGGTGGATGTTTCACATCATGCACATGCCATATTTCAGACAAGATGTGCATTTTGAGGTGGCTCCAAATCCCAGCTAGGCTTCACATACTCCGATGTGTGCTGAGCACGTAAATGCCCTTTTTGAGCTCGCAACCTGCTTCTTGCCGTGAAGCTAGCAAGCACTTGGGCTGGTGATGTCCAAACTACATTGTGTGGGGATTGAGGGGGCTACACGCCAGGCAATCGCTCATTGGGCTGTCTTGACAAGGGGTATGCTCTGCTCTGGGGATATGGCATGGGTATGTGGTGGAATCACAGCACAATGCAAGGCAACGTGCTGATGCAGGCAATTGGCTGCCCCCCCTCAGTGCATAGGGCTTTGTGCAGCAATGTCTACATTTTCGTACTACAACAAAAGTACGTAGCTCATGAGGCCTATTCCTGGGCTAAACCAACATGCTGACACCAGGTGAAAAGCGATGCTCACGGCTATGTGGTCTGACAGCTTATTCCCTGTTCGTGTCAGGTACATCTAGCTTGCATGGACCATGACCTGTGAACTTGTCAGCCAGTTGAAAATGGCCTTCTTTTGCAGGCTTTTGGCTTTGCCTTTCGCCCAAAAGTAGGGCTGCATTTCCCTCAAATTCTACTACAGATTGGTCTACTACAGATTAGGGTGGGTTGTGGCCTTACTCATGCAAAAGCATGTGAAAAGAGTCATGGGGGATGTGTGTGCACAGCGCGCACATACCAGACCCCCAAAACCTGAAATTTCAGGGGGGGGGGTTTGGCCGCGGGGGGGGGGGGGGTTCCCAAAGTGGGGGGGGGCTTGTGCGCAACCCACTACTACCACATGCATAAGTCCAGGGGGATGTGTGTCTGGGGGTTTGGGGGTACGGAGGTATGTATGCGATAGCGCTTTCTCGTCATTGCCGAGAAGAAAATCTTAAGGGTCGCCGTGTTGCCCCCCTCTCCCCTCCCCCGTTGTTCCCCCACGCCCCCCCCGCTTAAATTGTGAGGAAAAGTCCTGAGGCTTGGTTAGAGTTGGGGGTTAAAAGAAAAAATGGATGGACTTCTGCTTAGAGGTCCTTGAAAAGCTTCCCCTCTGAGGAGGAGGAGGAGGAGTCTCGGTGGGCACGCTTTGATTGAAGCTCCCGTTGGGCTTCATCCCGCCTCTTCTTGTTGCGCTTCCAGGAGGCTTAGGCTGGGGGTAAGGCATGGGAGGCAAGCTTGACGACGATGACGCAACGTGGCTAGGAGCGGAGGAGGCCACTGCATCATCCCGCGCAGGTGCATTGCCCTGATTTTTTTTGTGTGGATTGAGAGTCCTTAACCCCAACTCAAGGGGCCACACAACGAAGCGTGGGAAAGAGAAACAAGAAAAAAAGAAAGAACGCAATGGCAATCGCCCCAGAAAGAATTTACCGCTGCACTTGGGCCGGGGTTTTGCTCCGAATGCAGGATCTTCACTTCGCAACAAACGACAGTTGTATAGCGCCTCGTCTTGCTAACCTGGTGCTCAAAAGCAGTGATGGTTTGATGAAAAGGAAGCATACACTAAAAAAAAGGGGCGCCAACAGCGCCATGCCCCCAACCCACTATCTCTCAAACCCCCCCCCCCCCCCCGTGTCACATAGAAGGACTGGGCACACCCCCCCCGCGGAAATTTCTTCAACTCTACCCCACCTCTTTGGGTTCGGAAGGTGCAAGGAGGATATTTTTCAAGGTAACCATCGATGTTTTTTTTTTGGCTCGGACCAAGATGAGCTGGCGTAGCCCGCTCACTTCACAGTACTCGAAGTTTTTCAAGGTAACCATTGATGTTTCAGCCGATATGGGTGGTATTTGTGTTTTAGGGCACAAAAACCCCCGGTCGGTTATGGCTGCAGTGCACCGCCCAGGCTAGCCTCTTATCAGCAAGCCCAAAAGTGGGTGGAAATGCCACAGTTTGGGTTTTTTGTCAGTGGCAGACCGGGCCTCTCAGCAGTGGGGAGGAAGAGGGTATGGAGGGCAAGTAGTGGCTGAATGGTAATGCAGCCGGCTGGAAACTTTTTGGTCGGCAGTTCGAACCCAGGCGAGGCGGACATTGCGGCGGCGCCGCCGACCACACTCGATCAACCAGGATTCGACCGCCGACCTACAAATCTGCAGTCGGCTGTGTTACCATTCGACTAGGGTTTGTTATGCAGCAATGCGTCTCCCCACTGCTTGGAGCCTTCTGAGCGAAAACTTTTGATCCCCCCCTCAAAAAAGTGACATCCAGTTTTAGGGGATATAGGCCTCAAAATCAAAAAAACCATTTGGGGATCGTCTTATTGGGCAAAATAATTTTACAAGGGGTTGGACCTCTTCGAGGTGATTTCCATTGTGCCCCAGATCCTATCTGTAATCATGGAGATTCGCAGCACTGTTTTTATCCACTAGAGTTTATCTATCCACTAGAGTACAGGCCATCTCTAGCAGATGTCTGCACAGGGATGGTATTGATATTTGGTCCGATATTTCATCCTATTCGGTTCTCCTGAAAAATCTGAGTATTTTGAGTGTAGACACATGGGGTGAACACCCAATTTTTCACCCTCTGCCAGATGAAGCAAATTCTCCTTATGGCGCACAATGCGGCAAAGTGAAGGTTACATGCAAATCCTCCTTGCGAAAAAAATTCCTACAGGGGGTGCTAGTTTTTTTTCAGGGGTACCCCCGGAAAGGGGGGGGGGGGGTACTAAAAAATTTCGCGCAAATTTTTTCCACCCCCCTCCTGTTGCAACATAAATGCAAGTGTGATTGGAGTCGCAGGTAATGTCAGGTTACACAAAAACGATTGGGTATGGCTGTTATATTTGTTGACCATTCATTGATCTACCGGGAACAAGGAGAGCGGCATTATGATCTGATGGTGGAGCTGTAAAGTGACTTGGACATCGAAATCACCCATTGCGGTATGCTACGTGAATGACGCCAAAATAGGGCTGTATCTAGCGCCCACACCTATGCTTGATCTAGCAACCTCTTTTCAAGTCAATTTCACACATTCGGGTATGCTATGCAATACCCTGCATCAGAGGGGGGGGGGGGGCATGTGCCCATGCTGGATCCAGGAACCCTCTTTTTAGCGTCGCCCCCCCCCCCCCCCAAGTACTATCTCTCATGGGGATGGGTCATCAAGGCCGAGTGAGGATGCCAGTTGGTACTTCTTGGGGTATGTAATTGTTCACCCTTCGAGGGAACCCTCCACACCTGGATAGGTGGGGTGGTTGTCCACCCATTTGGTTGGGGGGGGGGGGGGGGAGGATGGCCCCGTGCTTCTGAGCATTCCTGGGGCTACAGGGGCGCCTATTTGGGCACACCAAAGATCCAATGTACAATGTAGCACAAATAATGCAGACAGTGTGCCATTTTTTGTCTGTTTTGCATGCTGTCTTGGTCATTTTGCAGAGATGAGGGATACAATGAAGCAAAGTGTCTCATAAAACCTAATTACCATCTGCATTGCTAGGCATAGTCTTTCTGGATAGGCATGTCAGGGGCTGCAACTAGGCAGGTACCATCAGGAAAGGCAATGCACTAATTTCGATTGGCACGTTCGCATGCTGGGCCAGACAGGGAGAATGCACAAATGGACATAGCACATACCAGCACATGTCGTATCCCCCTTAGAAGCATCGTCACCAGATGCCCGCGTCTCCCCAGCAGGACATGGAATACATTTATTGCCCTTCACTTTGTAGTTTGGAGGGCAACGCGTTGCTGTGAGAGAAGCGGTCAACAACGTGTCCCCAGGCATGACTGTATGGGTGCAAGCAAGGCATCTGAATGATTGTGCAAAGCATTTTTGCACAATTTTTGCATACATAGGCGAGAACAAATACTTCGAATGTTGCCCCAACTAAATTGCATGCACCTAATGCACAGTGAAAAACGCTTGTCCAAAGAGGGAAAACCAATTAATCAAAGAAAAAATGTACCTGTCAATTATTACTCGCTGGGGCTGTTGTCTAAACAACTCCAAACACTTTCTAAAAACCCTCGTCTACTGGTGATTGTTTGAGCAGAACGCCCACCGGTACACGATGCAGCGTCCCCGTTGTAGTCAATGTGACAAGACAAAATTCGATTGCCTTTGGGAACGCACCTTGAAGAGGGACAGGG
Source organism: Eutreptiella sp. 'Long Island Sound 2002' (assembly GCA_964036045.1). Lineage (NCBI taxonomy): Eukaryota > Euglenozoa > Euglenophyceae > Eutreptiales > Eutreptiaceae > Eutreptiella > Eutreptiella sp. 'Long Island Sound 2002'. The sequence continues at coordinate 10,650,762 of OZ038390.1, forward strand.
CCCTAGCAGAAACAGCAATGCCAGGAGGGGGGGGGGGGGGCATGGCCCAGGGTCATGCGCCTAGAAACCTCTATGTGGGTTCGTGTGGGCGCCGGAGTACCCGTACTGTCACTACATGATGGTTTTGCCCACCAACGTGAAAATAGGCCCAAAATAGTGCGTTTAGGCCCTAGTCAGGGTGGTCCTTGGGGGGAGGGGGGGCGGGGGAGAACAGGGTTCGTAATGCGGACAGAAATCAACGTTCACGGGGGCGCTCTCTGCTTCATGGTGATGGAGCCTTCTCTACTTGGCGGTTGGGGGATGATGGTTGGCAGCAGTTGGCAGTGGGGGCCACTGTGACCTGTCCTTAACCAAAAAAGAAAAGATCTAGGTTCTTAGGTGGGCATCTGTGCCGTGCACGCAACGCACACCATTTTTTCGGCAGGTGTACCCGAAATGGGTTTGCTTTTACCCCATCACAAAATGCCCCCGAAGGAGAGTAGACCCTTGGGTACAACATCCCTTCATCTTGCCCCATCTGGCGCCTCCCCATGGGAAAACACATGAGATGGCCCCTTGGGAGCAACCACCACCCTAGAATGGGGTCTGCCTGCTGCATTGTCAATTTTTCCCACCATTGTCCAAATAGCGCAGGAAACCACAGCCTTTGCAGGCTAGCCACCACTTAATCTACAGCTGCTTGGTCAGGCCAGACGGCGAAATCTCTGCGCCGCGCGAGCCAAGCGCTCCCCCCTTTAGGACAGCCCTGGCCCTAGTAGGCACCACTAAGAAAGCCTAATTGGTGCCCAACGGCTCCCCATAGGATTACCAACGCAAACAAAGCATCAAATCATTGGGCTGACAGACTGCTCTGGGCTGCCAGACCCAAAAACACAGCTCCTGCTCACAGCAATAGCGGATAACCGGTAAATAGCATGCTCAGTGGAGATACTCTGGCATGGCCTGGACTCGAACCTCCCAGCAAAACTCTACCGGGTACATAGTAAAGGCCAAATGGAGTTAGTGCAGTGAGAATGTGCAGGAATGCATTGCCAACACTAGCACGCCTGGAAGCATGCTCCAACTTTGACCAGTAATAATACATGTCCTGCAGTGGGAAGACATCTATTGCCCAATGCAGGGGTGACTACTAGTGGGGGGTATTCAGTGTCTAACAAATTCTATTGCCTTCGGCAAGGCACCTCGAAGAGGGGAGAGGGACAGCCTTTTTTTGAGCTGCTCAGGCGGGAAAGCTGCATAAGTAGGTTGTGCCCTAGACCCCTTGGGAGCCCCCCCCCCCCCCCCCAACACCCAAATAGGGTGAAAAACGCATAAAGAGGGGCTACAACATGCTTTGCATAGGATATTTGATCATTTTGGATGGTCAAGTTATCAACAAAATCAGTTTTGGAATTTTCCATCTTTGAGCTGCCGAGGCGGAAAAACTGCATAAGTAGGTTGTGCCCAAGACCCCTTGGGAGCCCCCCCCTCCCCCCAACACCCAAATAGGGTGAAAAACGCATAAAGAGGGGCTAAAACATGCTTTACATAGGATATTTAATGATTTTGGATGGTCAAAGTATCAAAAAAAATCAGTTTCGGAAAGTTCCATTTTTTGAGCTGCCGAGGCGGGAAAACTGCATGAGCAGGTTGTGCCCTACACCCCTTGGGAGACCCCCCCACAACACCCAAATAGGGTGAAAAACACGTAAAAGAGGGCTAAAACATGCTTTACATAGCATATTTCATCATTGTAATTGGTCACAATATCAAAAAAATGTTTTGCAAAAATTTCCATTTTTGACATGTAGAGGGCGGAAAACCGCTTGTGCACACACCAAAGGCCATTGAACCACCTACAAACAGCAATTTTGAAGCTTTTGGGGGGCCCATGGCTCGGGCTAGATGGGCTTGGCGGCCACTATGTGGGTCCCCGTGGGTGCTCAAGTACCCGTATTGTCACTAAATCATCACCCAAACCCATCCCAAGGGCGACAGAAGGGTTTCCAAAAAAGTCGAATTTCGGAAATCTTGCAGGTGTCACTAAATAGCCTACACAACGCCAATTTCGGGGCTTTTTGGAGGGCCATGGCTCGGGCTATATGGGCTTGGCGGCCACTACGTGGGTCCCTGTGGGTGCTCAAGTACCCGTATTGTCACTAAATCATCACCCAAACCCATCCCAAGGGCGACAGAAGGGTTTCCGAAAAAGTCCAATTTCGGAAATCTTGCAGGTGTCAGTCACTAAACAGCCTTATCCAGCGTGAAAACGGCTAAGTCCTCACTAGCAAGGGGGGGGCGACCAGGGGTACCCGGAGTTCGGACCCGGGACCCCCACCATGGGTTAGGGGGTCCATGTACAAGAAAAAAGTTGCCCCGGACCCGGGTCCAATTCCACACATAGCAGCCACAATACGCAAAGTAGTTTTGACACCCCCCCCCCCCCCGACACCCCCCCCACCCACCCCCCCAAAAAGGGGTACCCGGGTACGGGGGGGGTAAAGGGGTCAAAAACGAAAAATTCATTGGGGGATCATTTTCTGTCCTAAAAGGATGATTTTACAAGGGGTTGGACATCCGGTACCATACCTTGGGGTATCGTACGCGAATGACCCCCAAGAAGGGGGGGTATATGGCGTACGCACCTGCGCTTGATCTAACAACCCTCTTCGAGGTGATTTCAAATCTACAAATTCGGGTACAAAAAAGCCTGTGCCATTTCTTGGAAATCAGCGCACTAATTCTGTTGCCTATCGGCGAGGCACCTCGGGGCGGGGGGGAGCACAACCAGCCAACCAATCAGTTAGGCACATAATCATTCAGACGCACCCCACCCCAGTCCAAAAACCCAAAAAAGGTGAAAAACACATAAAGAGGGTTGACAACATGTGACACAGGCACCACGTCTCAGTCCTGCAAGGGGGCCAGCCAGGCCAGCCTTCGCAGCCCCGATTTGCGGGCCCACTATGGCGGCCCTTCTGGCACCGGCAGTGCTGCGGACACTGGCCAGGCCCGCCCCAGACACGCGGAGAGCCCGCTCGCCCCTGGCTGCTGAGCCTGCCGGGGCACCAGCCACGAGGGGCACCTGTCGCTCCGGGCCCCGTTGTCCCAGCGCCTGGTGCCCCTCGTGCCCAGCTGGGCAGCTGGGCAGCACGAAGGCTGAGTGGTGCTGCGCACAGCAAGCCCACTGACCTCCTGCCCTCCCCCTGCCGCCGCGGCCGTTGCCCAGGCTATCCGCGGGGCTTGTGCTCGTCGCGGCCCGCAGGCAGGCATGGGGTAGCAGCGTGGGCCCGCCCTCCGGTGGGTGGGTGAAAAACACATAAAGAGGGTCTAAAACATGCTTTGGGTAGGATATTTGATCATTGTGAATGGTAACAATATCCAAAACTTTTTTTTTTGAGAATGTCCATTTTTGAGCTGCAGAGGGTGTAAAACTGCTGTACAGTTTGTGACGACATCAGGTGCCGCCACTGAACTGCCCACAAACAGCAACTCTTTGAGGCTTTTTCGGGGCTTGGGCTACATGGGCCCAGCGGCCACTACGTGGGACCCCATGGGTGCTCAAACACCCGCACTGTCAAGTGTCACCAAATGAACACCCAAACCCCGAGGGGCAACAGAAGGGTTCCGGAAAAAATTGAATTTTTCAAAAAATTCTATTGCCTTCGGCAAGTCCACTTCGCAGAGAACCTACTCCAAGCAACACACACACACACAAAATAGGGAAAAAACGACATAAATACGGCCTAAAACATGCTTTACATACGTTGGATGGTCATGAATATAAAGAAATATAAGTTTCGCAAACTTCAATTTTTGAGCTGCCCAGGGTGAAAAACTGCAGAAGCAGGTTGTGTACCCATCCCTTGGGACCCCCCCCCCCCCAAGCTAATACCCAAATGGGGTGAAAAACAGGATAATACGGCCGAAAACATGCTTTACATACCTTGGATGGTCATTTTAGGTGATCACATAATCATAAAAACAAGTTTCAAAAACTTCGATTTTTGAGCTGCCCAAGGTGAAAAACTGCAAAAGCAGGTTGTGTACCAATCCCTTGGGAGACCCCCCCCCTGGTGCCCAATACCCAAATAAAGTGAACAACATATAAATACTGCCTAAAACATGATTTACATACCTTGGATAGTCATTTTAGGTGATCACCGTATCAAAAAAATGAGTTTCGAAAACTGCAATTTTTTGAGCTGCCCAAGGTGAAAAACTGCATGAGCAGGTTGTGTACCAATCCCCTGGCAGCCCCCCCCCCCCCCCCGCCCCCCGCGCCACCCAATACCCAAATGGGCAGGTTGTGTACTGGCCCATTCACTGGGCCATTATTGGTGGAAACAGTCATTTCGCGTCTTTGGCACGGGTTTTGACCGGCTCTCAGCAAGGCTAGAGACTGCAAAAAATGTCCTTTCGTATCCTAGTAGGCATATACTGTCACAGCATCCCCACTCACACCCCTCAGAGTGGGTAGCTCAGGGTCACCGAGGTCGCCAAAACCGCCAACATACCAAAAATGGCTGAAAACTGCATCAACTGCACATGAGCGCTCGTCCCACTCCGCCCCATACAAACCCCATGGAGTCAGGACCCGGAAACACTTTTTCGGCTCAAAATCAAAAAAAACCAAAAGATTCATGATTTTCGACCCCAAAAAAAAAGGGGGGGGTCGTTTTTCGACCCCCCCCCTCACCTCCCTCAAAACCTCAAAAAAGTGGTTTTCAGATGGGGGGGTCCGGGGGGTTCCGGACCGGGGGATGCGTTTATTGGACAAAATAATGATTTTACAAGGGGTTAAACTAACAATTCAACCCCTTGGGGTAGGGTACGCGAAGGCCCAAAATGGGGGGGTATGTGGCGTTTTCCCCTTTACACGCCTGCCTGGCTTTGCGGTAACAACCTCTGCGAGGTGATTTTCAGATGCCACTGAACAGGGCATCCAGCACAAAAACAGCCGAGTCGAAAACAGCCTAACCTGGGTTAGGGGGTCCATGTACAACAAAAAAGATTTTCAGGAACCAGGTCCGAATCCACACACAGTGGCCGCAATACGCACAGAAGTTCCCCCCCACCGCCAAAAAGGGTACCTGCGTAGGGGTAAGGGGGGTCAAATCAAAAAATTCATTGCGGGATCATTTTCTCTCCCACAATGATGATTTTTACAAGGGGTTTGATGGCTGATCCCATATCTTAGGGTATGTTGCGCGAACGACCCCCAAAAGGGCGGCTTTCCGACCTCTCTTCAAGGTGGCTTTGGGTTCCCAAAAACTGCCTTCTTTTGTCCTGTAGCACGCGCAGCAACAGCAGCAGCAGCAGCATGAGCAGCCCTAAAACCAGCTTGCGTGGCACCAGTTGACCCCCCCCGTACCAACAGGAGCGCGGTCACCACTGCCATTTGACAACCCTGGCAGTGTAGCCCATTGAAGCAAAGGGTGTGGTAAAAGCTGTGGTGGTCTGCAAATGGGGAATACCAACAGGTCAGGTCCTGAAAGTGCGTGCACTTGCAAAAACAACCCACACATAACACACACCCTGGCAAAATGTATCACCAAGAGAAGCATCGTCGCCTCCATCTTTTGTCGTTCCAGGATCACAGGGTTTGCATTCACCATTAGCCACTCGTTGATTAGGTGGACACTTCTCTGCAACAGAATAGGGAAATGATGCGAACCACCTCTGTGCACAACTAACTCCACTGCACCGTTGTACAAACAGAGGAGTGAAGACTGGAAAATTGTGGGACCTGCACCTTGTGTGGTTTGAATAGCAGCCATTGGGCGGTGGCAGACTGGCTTGTGCCGAAGGGCTGCAATGGGTCAGGTTGCAATGTCCGCATTAGGCTCCAGCCGCGCCTGCTCCCCACGGCCTTCACCGCCTACTGTCCATTGTTCGAGCCAATGTCCGCCGATCGTCCGCACAGCCAATGTCCTGTGTGCTCGCTCCCTGCCCTCTCCCTGGTCATCTCGCCCTTTCCGGTCTGATCTGGGCCCTTGGACTCGCGGACTCTATGGGGTTAGGCGTGCATACCGGCCAGCAGTCAGTCCCACGTTGTGCGTGCTGATTGCTGGCCCCGTTCGGCCCGCACCACGTTGGACGGTTGTTGGACCTTAGGTTTAAGAACCCAGTGGGTGTGCCGAAGGGGGGGGGGGGCGTCCATTTCCCACCCCCCCCCCTTCTAGCCAGCTGTGACGGGACCCTGGCAGGCCGACGGGGGCGTTTTCAGGGGTCCTGAGGTAGCCCAAGATATGGCTCAAAATGGGCCCCACAATCACGGGGGCCGCCGCCAGCCAATGTGTGACCCCGAGGGGTGTTCGACAGTTTGGGGGGCTGTAGGGGGGGGGGGGGGGGACCCCACCCCCCTCTGAAGGGGGGGCGGGGACCCCCCCCCTTCGTTGACCCAAACCCCGCACCATTTCCGTCAGGCCCCGTCCAAGCGCGCAAACACACACAAAGCTAACAAGAAGCACTGTGACCGGTCATAGCTCATGATTGGTTTGCTGCAGTGCAGCACTTTCAAAGCAGTACTGAATGTTGCCTTGAGTTCGCCCAAAGGCCTTCCCTTCCCCTTGTCACAAACCACAGACATATATATATATATATATATATATATATATATATAGAGAAGCGAAGGGAGGAGAGGCGCCTGAAGCATCCGAATCATCCTCCCACTCGTCGTGTGCCCTCCCTTCCCCCTATCACAAACCACAGACATATATATATATAGAGAAGCGAAGGGAGGGGAGGGGCCTCAAGCATCGGAAACACTCGTGGGCAAGGTGGCTACATAACCCCTGCCGTCTCGGGGAGCCCCTCCGCATCAGAGCGGGGGACTAAATCAGAAGTGGCCCACTTGTGGGCAAGGTGGCTACATAACCCCTGCCGTCTCAGGCAGCCCCTGCGCTTCAGAGCGGGGGGCAGAATCAGAAGTGGCCCAGAAGTGGGCAAGGTGGCTACACAACCTTTTTGTGCTTTTCAGCCATTTTTGAATTCTCCACAAAATTCTGAGTATTTTGAGTATAGACACATGGGGTCGAACAAAAAAAAATTCCCCCTGCCGTATGCCTAAAACAAAATCTGCGGCACCTCCGGCGCCGACAAAGCACATTGTTCCGTGCTTTTGGGGTCCGTAGAGGGGGGGGGGGGGAGGGGGGGGGGGGGTGGTCCCCCCCCCCCCCCCTTTGGGGTCAGGTCCCGGCCAGGATCGGCCCCCGTGCCCACAATGCGCTGATCATTTTGCCATAAGTTGACAAATGTATTATAGGAGCAGTTGTTTTCTTAGCGGTGCGAGTCATGACAGACCCTTCCCCCCCCCCACCCCCCCCCGGGCAAATATTTTTCACCCTCACAAGGGATTGTTGGCGATACCCACTCACCGGTCAAAACAAAAAAGTAGTCATTTGGGACCTAGCATAGGTTCCGTCACAGGTTTCCATTTCCTAAACCCACCCTCCCCTCCGGGCACAAGACAATCTTCCACCTCCCGTTCCAGTGCTGATCACGGTGAACTCAACAACTGTTTGGGACCAGGGACGAATCTTTGCCCTTAGGTATTGACATGATGTGGTCCTGAGAGACAATAACAAGAGGAAAAAAATTCCAATCCCAAGTATCACAGTTGACAAGTTTGTCCACCACCAAATATCCAACAGCAACACCTTCTGCTTCCAGGCCAGGTGTCAAAGACATGGATTGTAGTGATTAGTGACCCATGACATATACATGCAACTGTAAGATGTCGCTTCAACCAAGAGCTCACCGGATTAAAGCGGACTTGGGTTTCGGCGGACTTTTGGCCGGCCGAAAATCCGGTTTCATCCCTACCTACGGCCGGTTTCATCCCTACCTACGGCCGAAAGTCCGGCTGGACTTTCGGCCGGCCAAAAGTCACGTCTATTCCTTTCCCCCCCCTAGTACCAATACCCCCATACAATAATAACCCCCCCCTATACTAATAACATGACTCCTGCGGTGGCCATAGACCGCCTTTTTTGTGGTCCGCCTTGTGCGTGCACCACCTTCAATGTGTACCGCCTTGTGCGTGCACCGCCTTCAGTGTGTACCGCCTTGCCTGTGGCCCCTTAAATAACATGACTCCTGCGGGGGCCACAGGCCGCCTTGTGTGTGCACCGCCTTGCCTGTGGCCCCTGAAATAACATGACTCCTGCGGTGGCCACAGACCGCCTTTTGTGTGTTCCGCCTTGTGTGCGCACCGCCTTGTGTGTGTACCGCCTTGCGTGTGGCCCCTTAAATAACATGACTCCTGCGGTGGCCACAGACCGCCTTTTGCACCCCCGCCCCCCCCGTTTCGGGGGCAAAAAACCACTGATTCGGGCTGAAGTAAGATGGCACAAATCATGATAACCACACTCTCCCTTTGTTTGCTGTGTTGTTAGAGTCATGTGCAATCACAATATTTCCGTCCACTTCCAAAAAAAATTCGTTATCGGTCATTTGGCAGGTCGCGAGTTCAATCCCAGCTTCCCGTGGCTCGGAACATTTTTCACTTTTGCTGCAGTTTTCAACCTGATGCAACTGTCAAATGCACGCACAAAATGCATGGAAACATTGACTCTCAACACTCTCTACACTCGACACGCTGCCTTCGTTGGTGCCTTCGTTGGTACCTGGTACCGATGAGGTAGCTGTCTTCTTTGCAAAGAACGGTGCTGGTTGAAGGTACCGCACACACAATGTACACAATAGAGACCCTGTTGGCTTTTCCGCATGTTGTTCCTGAAACCGGGCCTGTTGAGTGGCGTCAAGGCACAGGGGGGACGTCTCCTCGCTTTTGTACGCGACTCCCCCCAAGCCCCAGTAGAAATCACATGGTGCTGGGACGCACAGCATAGAAGGTAAAAAATGGCACGAAAATGCTGAGCATTTTGCTCAGGATATTTGGGGATGCTCAGCATTCATGCTCAGCAAATGGGACTCATATTGCAGGGTTGATCTCGGAAGTCCCGGCCAAAATTTCTTCCGAGCTCCCCCGGCACGGTCGGCTGGGAAGTCCATGGAACATTCCTACCGATATCGGTTGCGTTTTGGGACCCGATTTGGCTGCCAAAACTTCCGAGCATCTTTCCAATGGATTTCAAAAACTTCCAGGTGTTTTTCCATCGGTTTTTTGTACGATGAACTACACCGTTCTTGGTTCCCAAATCCCACACCTCAGCAAAGAAACACACAAAAAGACAAGCATGACCGGTCAGTTAAGCTTGAAATGTGAATGTTCAGTGGCTTGCCTGTTCATTTCAGCTTGAACTGTGAATGCTGTACTCCCCTTCGCTGAGCATCTGCACGGGACAGCCATCACTTGACATGGCATCCACATCCACCACCCCTCCCCCAGGACTATGTACAACCACACGGCGATACTTCTTGGGTTGAGGTTGCGGTTCAGGGTTGTCACTGGATGATGAGGAAGAATCTGAGGCACTTACTGTGGAGCCACCAGATAGGTGCACAGCATCATCATCCGAATCATTATCCTCAGGACTGCTACTGCTCCCACTATCACTGCTGCTGCTGCTACTGTTACTGCTACTACTGCCACTGCCACGAGGGCCGCCAACTTCGTACGTCTCATGGGTTGAACACGCTGCTGCTCGTTCAAACCCGTAGGACCTTGAAATGAAGCAGCACTGTCCTCGCCCTCCGAAGGGGGTCCAATATCAACTGTCGCAGGGTTAGAAACTCTGCTTTGAGGGATGGGCCCCACACGTCCCTTACCCTTTCCCTTGTCCTTGAGCGCCTTACGGCGTGCAGCACAGGACTTAAATGTGGCACGGCTCTTCAAACCCAGTTTGGGCCACTTGCAGACAGCTTCCCTGTCCAGTGGTACCCATTGACGGACACCACGCTTTGAGCCACAGGTCCCACACACACATACCACATCACTCTCGGGATTTGCACCTGGAAAAGTGCATTTCACCGAACGGGTGTCTGGGTGCATATATAGGGAGCAACCACCTCCATCCTGGTAATGCAGCAAATGCTCTAAGAGGCGCTGGAAGACCACATGCCACACGGCATTGGCAGCAACCATGCACGCCTCCAGAACAACGTTTCGTTGCACGGGCGCCCAAATTTTGGCACAGGGGATCTTCTTTTTTTTCTGCACGAACTTTTGATACAGCTCATGCTTCAAACTTTCACTAATACTGGCATCTTGCCTAGTACTAGTGACGGGGGCATATCTCTTGGCCACCCTGAGATCCCGCTCGCCGGCCTCATCGGAATACAACATGGGTGTCCGTGGATTAAACCATGTGTGGGACCACCCATGCATGTATAAGGTTGCAGTGCAACCTTCTTCAGCAAACTCGGGGATGATGTGCACAATATATGTGTACAACATCCCCATAGCTTGCCATGTGACAGTTGCCAGGTTATTACAACCATAGCATAGATGCACCATGTGGCAAAATGCCACCACCAAGGAAGGGAAAGGCAGGGGGAGCACCATACCCCCTGCTAGTCTGCCCATGACTGTGCGGGCCTCGCGACCTGTGAGGCTAATGCCTGCCTGGAATCTACCTCGTACGTGACGCATGTGCTGCCTGCTATCAGGTGGTAAAGATCCAGGATCATACCTCCTTGCCACATGTGCTATGACCTGGAGCAGGTCATGGTTGTAGGGCGCTAGTAGTGTTCGACCTATGACACCTAGGATCCCCCTTCACCCATGTAGCATGGTTGTTCACAACAAATTCATGGTGAAACATGGTGCTTGGAAAACAGAAGATTGCAGTAGGCCACTGTTTTGGTTTGTTTCAAAGGAGCCATGTATGGAAACCCCCAACCAGTACCTTTCACCAGAACCTTGAATTGCCAGGATTGCTCCAACCAGTTTCGAGATCCAAGGGTCAAAAGTGTGCTCGACTATCCGCCCCCTCCCTTTGCGCCACTGTTTTGCTTGGTTTCAAAGGAACCATGTATGGAAAGCCCCAAGCAGTACCTTTCACCAGAACCTTCTTTTGCCAGGATTGCTCCAACCAGTTTCGAGATCCAAGGGTCCAAAGTGCGCTCAACTATCCGCCCCCTCCCTTTGCGCCACTGTTTTGCTTGGTTTCAAAGGAACCATGTATGGAAAGCCCCAAGCAGTACCTTTCACCAGAACCTTGAATTGCCAGGATTGCTCCAACCAGTTTCGAGATCCAAGGGTCAAAAGTGTGCTCGACTATCCGCCCCCTCCCTTTGCGCCACTGTTTTGCTTGGTTTCAAAGGAACCATGTATGGAAAGCCCCAAGCAGTACCTTTCACCAGAACCTTCTTTTGCCAGGATTGCTCCAACCAGTTTCGAGATCCAAGGGTCCAAAGTGCGCTCAACTATCCGCCCCCTCCCTTTGCGCCACTGTTTTGCTTGGTTTCAAAGGAACCATGTATGGAAAGCCCCAAGCAGTACCTTTCACCAGAACCTTGAATTGCCAGGATTGCTCCAACCAGTTTCGAGATCCAAGGGTCCAAAGTGTGCTCGACTATCCGCCCCCTCCCTCTGCGCCACTGTTTTGCTTGGTTTCAAAGGAACCATGTATGGAAAGCCCCAAGCAATACCTTTCACCAGAACCTTGAATTGCCAGGATTGCTCCAACCAGTTTCGAGATCCAAGGGTCCAAAGTGTGCTCGACTATCCGCCCCCTCCCTCTGCGCCACTGTTTTGCTTGGTTTCAAAGGAACCATGTATGGAAAGCCCCAAGCAGTACCTTTCACCAGAACCTTCTTTTGCCAGGATTGCTCCAACCAGTTTCGAGATCCAAGGGTCAAAAGTGTGCTCGACTATCCGCCCCCTCCCTCTGCGCCACTGTTTTGCTTGGTTTCAAAGGAACCATGTATGGAAAGCCCCAAGCAGTACCTTTCACCAGAACCTTCTTTTGCCAGGATTGCTCCAACCAGTTTCGAGATCCAAGGGTCAAAAGTGTGCTCGACTATCCACCCCCTGCCACAGGCACAACAAGCACAGCTGGGCTGGAAGCATGAATGGATGCCAACAGGCAGTTCAAGTGCAGCTGCAGTTCATTTCAGTGCCTCAATTGGGAATATATACCTCCCTCTCAGTCCTCCCCCTCAGACTCAGGCTCAGGCTGAGGCTGTGCCTTGTTAGAGGCCTTGGCCTTGGTCTCAGGGGGCACAATGAGGAGAATCAACTCCCCTGGCCCAGAATCACCCCCGTGGATTCTGGGGAAGGACCTCATCCAATTGCGAGGTCGGTGGCCAGTCCCCTTCACATAGTCAAGGACAGTCCTGACCTGTGTGACTATGCGAAGGGGCAGTGAACCCTGGTCCCCTGACACCTGCCCTGTGCCACTCCAGCCTACATATGGGCTGCGGCTGGTCTTCTTCCTCCTCTTACTTGCAAGGGCCCCAGAGTCAGGGGCCGCCCGCCCTCTCTTCACGCCTGTGGAGGAAACAGGCACCTGGAAATCTGAGTCAGATGACTCAGGGGCCGCCTGCCCTCTCCTCACCCCTGTCGAGGAAATAGGCACGTCTGAGTCGGATGACTCAGAGTCTGAAACCACCACCACCTCCTTCCCCTTCCCCTTCCCCTTCCCCTTCCCCTTCCCCTTCCCCTTACACTTCCCCACTGCAAACTCTGGGGCAAAGTCTGAAGAGTCTGGTTCACCCCCCCCTTCCCCTTCGCCTTCCCCTTCCCCACCGCAATCTCTGAGGAGTCTGAATCAGCCCCCCCCTTCCCCTTCCCCTTCCCCTTCCCCTTCCCCTTCCCCTTCCCTTTACCCACACCAGGGATAACAGGGCCAGAATCAGGGTTCGCGATGCAAAAAAGTACCACAATGGGCACCATGTTGCCGGAGAGGGGGGCAAAGGGGACAGGCCCTTTGCCCCCCCCCAACCGGGGCCAACTGCCCGGAGACTTCTTTCATCTCCTTCAGGGCCTCAGGGCCCCAGCCAGTGCGGCGGCACTTCCAGTTCCCTTTCACCTGGGCCCATGCCAGAGTTTTGTCCATCAACTCACGGCACTGGCGCCCCCACATGGCAAAATGGCTGAGGGCGGGGGGGGGGGGGGGGGGGGTGTCCCAAACACTCACAAGGTGGCTCATGTGCCACAGGATTACCTTAACCGCCACATACATGCAGTTGTGGCGGTTGCAGGAGTCGGGGGCAGTGTGCATCCTCACCGAAATCCCCCGCTCCCTCAGCTTCTGGGTGCACGACCTTGAAACAGCCGTGGCTGCAAGGTCGTACACCTCCCAACCCCGAGGATGCCCTGCAAAAACCACCCCATGCAGGAGCTCTTCCTGGTGTCGCCCTGTCACCTCCCATTTCCCAAAGGGGGGGAGGGTGCTGGGGGGCATCTTGGGGAGGGGGGCCTTAAGGAGGCGGCGTTTTTTTGCCTCCTCCCAAGCCCCCCGCATCTGCCCTAGCAGATGCTCTGCCCTTCCCTGCTGGGCAGTAGCTGCTGCCCGCAGCTTTCCCTCCCTGGTCTTCACCCCGTGCCCCCCCTGCCTCTTCCCCCCCACCCCCTCCCGGACAGCCTGCTCAGCCTTCTTAAAGGACTGGCAGGCCTGCTTAAACTGCCCTTTCAACTAGGAGTACCGATCGGCTGGTGATCGGTACTCCTTGAGGACCAGTTTCCTCAAGTGGTCCGGAACCCCCCGCTCCCCACACACTGCCACACTCCGATCCAAAATGGCCAGGTGCAGAACCACCTTGGCCAGGTTTGGGGGCATCTGCCCAATTGGAGCAAGATGCTCCACTTGCTTGTGGGGGGTCAGGGCCCCCCGAGTGACCCACACCACCACCCCCTCCCCCCCTGGCCCGTAGCGTGCCCCGGCCGCGAACTAGGACACTGTCTTCTTACTCAGCTGTGCAAGCACCATCTGGACTTGCACAGCTGCAACAGCCGCCACCAAAGCTGCGCAGTGGGCAGCCTGCATGCCCTTGGGCTCCTCTGCATCTTCTGCTGCGGCGGCAGGCCCTGCTCCTGCTGCTCCTGCTGCTCCTGCTGCTCCTCCGACTGCTGGCGCCTCCCACAAAGCGGGGGTGGCTGGCGAAGGGTTGCTGGCACCGGCACTGCTACCGGCGCTGGGGTTCCCACTCCCAAGTTCGGCCAGTCGACCCGAGGAGATGGGGACGGCGGCAGGAGCTGATGGCTGGGCGCGGGCAGCCAGGGCAGCAGAGATCGAAGACATCAGAGCGAAAAAGAGGGCTGATGAAGACCCAACACAGTGCATCCCCAGCTTAGGCAGGGGGGGGGGGGGGGCTTCTGCGGTCTCAACCTGCCCCTGGACCTCACCCTTGGCCTGCAACCATGCACCTAAGATGGTAAGTCGCTGCCGCTTTGGTGCGCCCTCGTAAGAAGGTTTGGGGGCTGGGGCCAAAAGAAACTCAATGCCCCACAAGACACCGTGCGCATGGTACGTTGGTTGCTGGTCTCTTCTGAAAACCTCACCGTCGGGGGGGGTAACCACCTTTTCCCACGTGCCTGAGGGGGCTTGGTCCCACACCCGCCAGCCGTCCTTTTCCCCGAAAACCTCGACCACATGTGCACCTCAGATGGTGGCTCTGAGGGCGCTGTGAATCGTTGCATGTGGGGACTCGCAGAAGGCATCGTTTATGATAACCCTCAAAACCTCGAACGGAACATGAATAAATGAGAGGGGGGGGGGAACTGCACGTTGCAGGTAACTACTTTTTTGAACCGCTTCTTGATCTTGGCCTCTTTGAACCAAGTAACTACATCGCTCTGGGTCCACTTTAACTCGCGAATGGTACTGTCCGGGTGTGTGGACAGTATTGATTTCAAGTACATGTAATGTACACGCAGCCTCTCTTGAGATTCCTCTGCAAAGGTCCGGTCCGTGTTGTATTTCGGATCCGGACCAACAACGCAGAGGTTTCTGCATTGTACACCGTAAGAAGTCTCATGTTTGCTGGGGCTTGTCTTGCCCATAGCCTCCCGTGTCGTCAAGACACGGATTGAAAAATGGTTGTGCATAAGCACAGCCAGCAAGGTAGGTATCCTTCGGCTGGATGCGGTATGCATCAGGGACGACCCTGTCTAAAAAAACCCTTAGCATTCTGGGTTCAATGGTCTCTGACGGCTTATGCCGCAGGCACAGTGCTGCTAGGGCGTGTTGGAGGCGCAATTGTGTATCACCCGGTTCGGGAACTTCGGTATTGGCTGTGTCCGCGTCAATGAGCTCGCCCTCAAGCTCGAAATCTAGTTCCGGGAGCTGCTGAACGGGCTGGGGGGGCTAAGCGGACGAAGACGAGGCACTAGCGGCACTTCCTTGACTACTAGACGTGTCTCTTGCAGGTGACAAAAAGTGTTCTGAGCACAAAAAGGGAATACATTAGTGAGTCTACTCAAAGGGGCCTAGGTGAGAAAGCGACACACATGCAAAAAGAAAACCACAAAAGCAGGCACAAAGCTTCACAACGCACAAAGGGCAAACATTCATAAGCTTGAGTACATTGTTCTCGATGAAAGTAGCCACCAAGGATCAAACTGGCGTTGCACATGTCAAAAGCAAAAGTCCAAATTCACAAAGGAGCACAAAGGGGAAGCAATCATAAGCTTGAGCACAGTGTTCTCCATGCAGTTTTGTAGGCAAAGCAGACAAAGGGTAGACAAACATTAGCTTCAACGTGCTGTTCTCCATGGCATCTTGCAGGCAAGGTAGGCACCAAGCATCCAACCAAAATTCCACTGGCTTCGGGCTGAAAAAATTCTTCCGAGCTCCCCCGGCACGGTCGGCTGGGAAGCCCATGGAACATTCCTACCGATGTCGGTTGCGTTTTGGGACCCGATCGGGCTGCCAAAACTTCGGAGCATCTTTCCAAGGGTTTTCGAAAACTTCCAAGCGACGGACCGAAGCATATCGCATGCACGGCGGTACAGATTTCCTAAAATTGCCACCGGTAACCGGATAATATTGGTCTCTCTTCCAATGTTCTATGCTGGGCACCGGTGGTACATGTGTGGGCCGCAGCCCCCCCCCCCCCCCCTTGGGGGAGAGGGAGGAGGAGGACCTGTGCCCCAGCCCTTTCCGGGCACTCGGTCTAGACCACGGGGAAACCGCCAGCCTAGACTGGTACCTCGTTAGCTCCGCCTCTACTATAGGTTCTGTGGGATTGTCCTGGTAAAAAGGACGCTCCTCCTGGGCCTTAGGTAAGGGAACGTCCCCCACTCACCCGCCCATGAGGGTTCCAGCAAAGAGCCTGACGGGTAGGGAGTAGGGGGGCCCTCCCACTCTAAAAGGCGCAGTCGGGCCTAGTCCTACCGGAGCCACCCCGGAATCTTTGCCTTCCCCGTTCCATGGACTGCTATCTAACTGTGACTGACTGTGGACGTCCTCCGAATGGCGCACCCGTTTGATGAGGGATCTAACCATCAGGTTCACCGGCACTTGGTTCGCACTTTTCCATTTATGTCTTCCCCCCTCTTCTATTTTTGCCCCAATGGCGCACCTCGGTTGTGTTTGGTGTGTTGATTTGCGCCGCACCGTGCTCTGCTTGGTGTTTATTGGTCTGTTTGTTCCGCTGTGCACTGCACTCTAGAGGGGTTGAAGGGGTCACACACCTGTCTCATCTGCCTGTGCCAATGAGAGGGGGATGAAAGGTTGACTCACAAGGCTGTCCTGATGAGGGGGCCGCGGGGTCTGGTCCGCTTGGGGACTGTATGCACTACCCCCAGCGAAATGGCATGTCAATGGGCTGGCGGTAACCAGCATACAGGATCATTGTGTGGCGTGAGGGGAAATGTTGATTGTGTACTCTAGGCCCTCCTCACTCCACACCGTGATTGTGTTGCACCCATGTTCCCTTGTTTGTACTGCCATCTGTTGAGATGAAGACTGCCAAGAGAAAAGTACGTGCCTTTTGTATCTGTGTGGTCTTTTGTTTAGGGAAAAATGGGGGAATGGGAATTTGTGGGGTTCGCGCTATCCGACATGTGGGGCCCTCATGAAATGCCGCACGGGTTGACTCCGCTCTGGCATCACAGTCATTGGGCGGTTTTGTGAGGTTGATCCTCCTGCATGATCGCACAGGTTTCTGCTGCTCTGATCATGCATTCTTCGGGCCTTTTTTTGGTCCCCAGAAAGGGGAAAGCAACCCACGGCCAGCACCCTCGCTTTGTGGTGGCTTAAATTGGGGCCGACTGGGGGGGGGGGGGGGGGCACAGGCTCCCCTTACCTCTCCTTGCCCTCAATCTAACCATACTATCACCATAAACCTAACCCTAACCTTTGCAACCAGTTGGTTTGGCCATGCCAACCATGTTGATTGGGCTGAACAAGATCCCCCAAATTTCGTTCATGGCTGGTTTTGCCACATCATTGCTCTCCATTTTGAACCCCAACACTCACTCTAACCCGAGTCTAGGGTGAGAGCTAGGGCTAGGGGCAGGGCTAGGGCTAGGGTCAAGGGTAAGTTGTGGGGGCAAGGTCAGGAGTAGGCCCGGGGGGGGGGGGGGGGGGGGGGGGGGCGACTCCGCGGGTCCTAGGACGCCAACCCCCCCCCCCCCCCTAGGGGCCTTCGGCCAACAGTTAGTTGCCAAAGGTGTTGCCCTCAGGCGTCCATGGGCGCCAAAGGCGCCTGATGCTCCATGAACACCAAAGGTGCCCTAAGGCACATTTCTCCAATTTGCACCCCAAAGCTTCCTTAAACCCAACCTTGACTCTAACGCCCACCCTCAACCCTCATCCTACTCCTGGTAGGTCCAGCCTAGACACTAAAAAGGGTTATAAAACCAAGACTGGTTCCACCAGCTCGGTGACCCTAGCCCTAACCCTAGCCCGGGCTATCACCCTAGGCTAGAGTCAGAGTGAGTGTTGGGGTCCAAAATGGAGAGCAATGATGTGGCAAAAGGAGCCACGAACGAAATTCTATTGCCTTCGGCAAGTCCACCTCGCAGAGAATCTACCCCAAGCAACACACACCCAAAATAGGGTAAAAACTACATAGATGCGGGCTAAAACATGCTTTACATATCTTGGATATTCATTTTAGGTGATCACGGTATCAAAAAAACAAGTTTCGAAAACTTCGATTTTTGAGCTGCCCCGGGGTGAAAAACTGCATAAGCAGGTTGTGTACCAATCCCTTGGGAGCCCCCCCCCCCCCCCCCCCCCCGGACCTGATTCCCAAATCGGGTGAAAAACACGTAAATACGGCCTAAAACATGCTTTACATACCTTGGATGGTCATTTTGTGTGGTCATAATATCAAAAAAACAAGTTTCAAAAACTTCGATTTTTGAGCTGCCCGGGGTGAAAAACTGCATCAGCAGGTTGTGTACCAATCCCTTGGGAGACCCCCCCCCCCCCCCCCCCCGGACCTAATACCCATATCGGGTGAAAAACACGTAAATACGGCCTAAAACATGCTTTACATATCTTGGATGGTCATATTGTGTGGTCACAATATCAAAAAAACAACTTTCGAAAACTTCGATTTTTGAGCTGCCCGGGGTGAAAATCTGCATGAGCAGGTTGTGTACCAATCACTT